>JPFL01000561.1:15926-30294 GCA_000733385.1 Paramecium biaurelia
GGTAAATTGGAAATTGATTATTTCAAATTTTAAACCAAGTTTGTTACACATAACATATCCATTTAGAAATTTTTTTATGGAGAAGATTAAACTTTTTAAGGATAAACTTCAGGATTCAATTTATTAAGCAAATTAGTTAAAATTCTACCATCACTTAAATCTTTTAAAGTAGTACCTTCTGGTACATTCACCAAATATCCAATCCATTTCAATATAGCATTATGTGACATATTTGAAAATTTAATAATTATTATTAATTAACGAATATAGTCATTTTAGATTCGTTATTTTTAAAAGCAAAGTGATCTAATCTTAATAATAATAATATTATGTAACCCATTCATCTTATTAATAAATAAGAATTACAATTAAGGATACTAATTATATTATATTTTATTTTATAAGAGATTACTTATGTTAATTGCAATAAAACAATTTATAGAATTTTTGAGTTAAATTTACATCCATAATAATAATAATGATTTTAAGATAATTAATCGATAATTAAAACATATAGTTTATTATGCTATTTAAAGTAAAACTGATTATTATTACAAAACCCCTAAAAGTTATTAAGAAATTGCATTAATATAAGTAAGAATTATAATTAAATTTAATTGCATGATATTATTATAAGAGTTTTGAAACACTTATTAAAAATTGTAGATCTTAATCTGTATCTTTTAGAATAATTACTATTAAAGGTATTAATATTTTGAAATAATAATGTACAACTTTTTGAAAAGCGGTTTGGATTAAAATTAAACCAGATCAATTTAGTATGGAAGAAAATGCATTAAGGGATCTTATAGATCCTTGTTCAAGAATATATAGACAAAGAAAGAGGTATAACAAATGATTATCCAGTATTTAAGAAAGATGAATGATAAGAGAGACAAACTCTTTTATGGTGAAGGTGGAGGATTTGCATTTTTGTATTAGGTATTGGAGGTGATGGAGAAAGTTGAGTTAGCGACCTTGAAGGTGGAGAAGGCACCATAGTATTTTGTTTTACAATTAGGTACTCTTTTTTGATTTGGAATGTTTATTATAACTGAGTTGAAGGAGTTACTGTTACTATTAATGTTTATTGTTAAGGCTAAAATAGTTTTCAATCTTATAAAAAATAACTTATTTGTTCTTCATTTTTTAAATGATAATTAATTTTAAGATGGATTCTTAAATGATGTTCTGACTGAAGGGGATGATTATTAAATGATATTATAATCATAAGTATCTTTCTCATCATAAATTTCAATAAGATAATTATTATCTTTAGACATTATGAAATTAAATATGATAATTAGTATATAAACTAATTGATTATATTATTTTGTGAACATTGATAATGATGAATATGTTTATATTATGTTGTTTCATTTAGGCAATTTAGGGAATTCTTAATTGTATTTTTGTGAATTTCTTATGAGTGTTTAATTTGAAAGTATTCTAGCCTTTGCTTCTTCATATTATTATTGCTTTAATTTAAGACGATCATCTAAAATCTATTCATGTTTAACTGATTATTCATATGTTATTTCCTATTTATCAATATTTGTTTATGGCTTCTTTACCAATACTTTCTTTGGTTAAGCGGATGTCATTTAACTTTATTGATATGATCAGGTACCTTCTTTCTATTTTGATGTCTGTCTTTTCATTATTATACATACTGAAATATATATTAATATATTTTATTTTTTTAAAATGCTATTTTTATGAAAATTAATTAGTTTCCTAATTATAAATTGAATACATAAATTACTTAAAAAAAAAGAATTCAAGTAACTAGTTAGAAATTAAGGAGTAAATAATATAAATTAAAATTGAATATAAGATGTAATAATTTAAAAGGTTTTAGTTATGAAGAACTACAATAGAATTCTTTGGAATATTATTCAAAATTAATAAAGAAAATAAATACAATAGATAGGAAGATGAATTAATTATATTTTATAAATGAGGTAAATATATTATAAATTATATGGATAATTAATAATTAAATATTAGAATCATATTTAAGGTAATTTTTTGATCCTATATGCATAATTATTATTAGACTGAATCTCATTTGCTTTAGTTTAAAGAAATTCATATAAATCTGAATCAATAAAGAGATTTGAACTGGATTCAAATTTTTATCCACAACTTGGACATGCTATTTATTCCAAATTTCCATTTTACATCTAGAATTCTTCAACAGAATCTTAATCAAAGCAATCATAATGATTTGTACATTTCATACTTCTCATTGGTATTTTGATTTTCTTTCCTGTTAGTATACACTAAAATAATAAATTATCAAATTACATTTAAACTGAATTTATACATACAAATATTTTTTGAATATTCCCAAACTTTGCATTCTAATTTATTTAATTTTTATATTGGTCCTTATCTTTATCCTTACTTATCTAATTATTATTATTATAATAAAAACTGCTTATATCCTTAAACAGTTCTTTAATAAAATGGAACTTATAAGAAAAATTTCATCAATTTAACATCAATATAAATCTAATCATTAAATTTAAGAGGAGGTCTAACTTAAGTGGAAAAAGGTGAATTACAAAGTGGACATACTTTTTAAACTTTTTTTACTCCTTCAAGATCTTATTCATTTTTTACTTAATTCAATATACAAGCCAAATAACGTAAATCAGTCACTTTTAAACCTTTACAATTTCTACATCTAGCTGGTAATTCTATACCCAAATTAGTTATTGGACAAATTACTAATAAATCTTCATTATTTGGAATCGATATATTTGATAATTTTAAAAATTAATCAGTCTAGAATTTATTGTTTTCATTATTAACAAATATAGATTCAGCTATTTCATAAATCTTATTCAAATATTCTAAATTAGCTTGCAAAGATTTCACTTCTTTATATTAAATAACAAACTCATCTCTTTATCTATGAGTTAAGATCTCACTTAATCTTTTAATATTTGGTAAGTAAGTAAAGTTAATAGAAAAACTTAATCCTTCTCTTCCTGCTTATAATAATTAGAAATCTATCTAAATTGAATCTGGGGATTTTAAATCAAATACAGATTAACAACCTTCCAATGTGCAATTCATCATCTTAGATTCTGACTCAAATAAATGTTTATGCAAAGCAATTAAATCATATGATTCATAATGAACACATTATTTACCTCTAACAGGTATGTTTACTCTTACTTATGATATTAGACAAACATTCACAAAATCACAACCAGTATAATCATTTAGCATGTTTGCTATTGAAAAAAATTAATTTTCTACTCTTGGTTATTAAAGAATTATAGGCTCAATCCCAAAATTTTCAGCATGATAATGTTAATTAAAATAACTTTAATATTTCCCTTTATAAAATGGAATTATTAACTTTTATTTGTGGTAATAAATAATATCTTTAGGATAAATACCTACTTACTATCTTAAATTATATATAAAAATATGAGGTCTAAGAATTTCTTTTAAAATACCCAAAGTATTAGACTTTTTTGGTAATTGAATTTCATCTTTGCAAGAAGGACATTATACACTCTATTTCTTAGTATTTACAATATCAAGAAAAACTATCAACTATTCTAAATCAAAGTAATCATCAAAATGTTTTTTATTTTTGATACATTAAGTAAATGAAACCTAAATTATTTAAATTATATATTTACAGGTAGTTTCACCTTCTGTCTTGATACACAACATTCAAAAACAATATTCATTGACTAAGTCATTCTGAATTGCTATTCAATCCAACTTTATTAATTATTCTATTCATTTTCTAATTAGTTTAAAATAAATTGCTTCATTTCCTAAATTAGTTAAACAAAAGCCTCAGTTGATAAAGAATTTTATTTTTGGTTCATAATCAGATTTGCTTTTATTTTATTATATTTTATATTAATATAATACAATAAATAAATCAATTTTCAATTTTAAACCTATTATATTTTTATCTTTATTCCTTTATAAACATAGTAAAAGTAATAATTTTCAATTATAGAAGTTAATCATATTAATTGATAATCATATATTAATTCAATTTATTAGAAATATTATTAAAATGAAATCATAAATGTATGTAAATTCTATTAGATAAAATTTATTAGATAACTTTCAGATAAACAATAAGTTATCATAATTATTAGAAATGAATATCTCAAAGTCATATGAAATGATAATAATAATAAATAATTATAAAAATCTTAAAATTTCATGACTTAAAATTAAATGTAAAATTTTGGTGAAGTCTATAATAATAAACCAAAAAATGTTTTTGATATAGTAGATTATGGAAATAAGAAATCTAAAAGTAATAAATAATATCTTAAAATCTAAATGATCTATTAAAATGTTGAAATTTATTTAAAGTGATTGTGTTATTCAAATGTTTTTCTAGAGTAATTTATATTTTTATAATATATATTCATTCATTATAGAGTTTATGGATTATTAACTTATGTTTATCCAAATGAGGATATTTCTTTTCTTTCAGATGTTACAAATCCTAAAGTGTCTTATCTTTATATTGTGCTAACTTTTTAAATAGGATTAATTTGAGTTTTGATTATACCTGAATCTACTTTAGCTTATATATTTTTATAATTGTTTTTTTCTTTTTTTGTTTCTAATTTCAAAAATCCTTGTCTTATTAATTCATCTGAATTTTCACTAACCTTTTTTGAGGCTTGTTATTTTAATCTGCTAAGTGTATTTTTCCCAAATTATAAAGCTGTAGATCTTCTTAAAAATTATCTTTCGCTTACTTAATTTTCAATTTAAACTTGAGATAAGAATTAAATTATTACTCTGTTTATTTTCATGACGATTTGCTAACCATGAAAATGCTACACCAGCAGTAAATTTAGATTAAATTTTTTCCATTATTTTATTTTAAGCCATAGTTTCTGTTTCTAAAGTCTTTATTTATTTTTCTTCTTTGATTTCTCTACTACATTCCAATGATTGATTAGGCAATTCATCTGAAGTCTTTTATCTTATTATAATAGTTCCTTTTTTTGATTATTTTGGATTAGCACTCACTAATCTTTGTTATTTTAATTTTCTACGAATCACATTGAATATAGGTTCTAACTTTGCTGCTTTTAATTTTAATTAAGCTATCATCATTTCATCCTTTCTTTCTAAAATTTTATCAATTAATTGTATTCTAATTGTATTAAATAAAAGTAAAACCTCTCATCAGCAGAGTTCAAAGTTTTTAAAGACGCAATTATTTATTTTTTATCATTAAAATCTGATAATGTATTATAAGCTTCTTAAACTCTTTATTTTTTTAGATTAATTGATTGAGATTGATTAGAATCATTTTTTATATGTAAAGTCTTTCTTTCTGTTTCAACAACATTATAAGGTCTTTAAAAGTTCATAGTCTTATGAATAATAGGAGATTAAATTATAGCATCTTTTTTAGGTTATCCAAAAAGAGGTTATAATATTTTTTTAGCCGTATAATGAGGTCTGTCTAACATAAGTTTATGGAAGCTCATAATATTATTATAAATAATTGATAAATTTCAATTTTATAATAATCTTCAGTAGTCATTCTAGATTAAACTCTTTAAAACTTTTTTAACTCATTGTTTTTGAAATATCACTTAAAATATTTCAATATTAGATATTAATATTTTTAACTACATTTAATAAATATCTAATTATAATACATATAACAATCAAAAGTATATTATTATTATTTATATAAAATCAAAATAAGAAGAGTTCCTATACAAGATCCTGTTACAATAATTGAAGAAATATTAAAATTAAATTATTTTTAAGTATATTAAATTTGAGAAGCATCATAAATAAATTGTATTATCTCTTAATGAATATCTATATTAAATCTATATTTTATTATTACTTAAAAAGTAGTTTAAGACAAAGAACTATCTTTAACTATCAATCTTTTAATAATAATATATATATATATAGGATTTCTATTAACCCAAACAAATTTTCATTATTGAATTTATTAAGCACTAACTTTTATAATAATGAATCATACTCTACCCAGAAAAAAAACTTAAAAGATGCTTCTTTTTATGACAATTATAAAATCATAGATTTATTCTTAATCTCATCAATATCTTATATTTTATCTAATTCCAAATTTAAATTATTCCATAAACTTAAAATCAAATTGTTACATTATAAATCATTTTTCAATTCAGTATTAATTTAATATTGGAATAATAAATTCCGAAGTCCAAAATATTATCTATAGAAGTTGGAACTTTTTATTATCAAGATAATCCAATTAAAAATATTTAAACGGGATATAAAATAGCTTATATTGTTGATAAAGTTATGATAATATTTTATGTAACATTAATTAGAATTAATATATATATAATATTATGATCAATAAATTTATAGGATATTTCAAGAATAGGCCACCATTCTAAAAGAAAGTAGTTAACTCATCTCTTTTAAGTTAATCAGATGAAATTTTATTAGATGATCTATTATTACTAATTTCTTGCTTTGAGAATAATCATTCAGAGTTTATAACAAAAGCACCTTCGTATTATATAGAATAGTATTTCCAGTTAACATGTGAATTGTATCAAAATACATAAAACTTTATAGGGAATTTGCAAACTCATATATAATTAGGAATAAAATTCTTTTAACTTGTCATTTAATGCTTCACGAATTTTAATTAGGTATTGATTTTGCAGATTACTTTCTGAATTAGAAATTTGCAATTCTAATGAATCGAAAATCACCAACTCTAATTAAAACAAATTAATAAAAAGAAGAATGGTTATCTGCAAATATTTAGTTAAGCTATTTTTAATATTTATAAAAACTTGCTGTTAATATATAAGTGTTTCATGCTTGTAAAGTGTAGTAATATCCATTATTTTAGGAAGGATAAAAGTTTATAGATATATAGACAAAATTACTGTGGTTATTTAAAATAAGTAATATGGTATATTCATTATTTAAAAACCTAGGTAAATTGTGGTTTGGGATAGATGGAGGCATTAAAATGTGCATTATAAATGGTACCTTAAGATATGTTGCTAAAAGAGATAGTATTAGTGTACTGGTCAGACATTATTGTATTTTACAATTTTTTAAGTAAAGAGGTATTAATTTATGAGTATTTTAGATTTTACAATTATTGGATTATTATAGACATTTGGCTACTCATATTTGTTTGTAATTCTACGAATTATATTTATAATTATTCCAAATAAGAAATTCTATATCAGATTTATATAAATATCGAAAACATTTCGATAGAGATAATGTTATAAAATAACCTAAATGGTTTGATATCAATAAACCAGTTCATAAGTAAATTGAGGAATTTATGATGAAATAAAGGTTGAATATGGGTAGTCATACTGATAGAGTATAAAACAAACCATAGATATCAAGTAGAAACTCAAAATCATAGATTGCTTATGATTTAAGAATTGATTAAAGTAAACTTTCTAAATAAGATAATACAATAAAAACACATAGAGTTGGTAGGTAAGGAGACAGTGATGAAGATGATGAGGATTTTAAAGAATTGAAATTAATACTACAAAATTCAACTATTCAATCTAAATTAGCCAAAAAGAAATAATAATAATAATAATAGTTAGATTCTTAAGTTTCATTTTAAAAGTAATCTCAAGAAGAAGGTACTGATTTACCTAAAAGTGATTGAATGGCTGATAATATTAATTAATGTTTTTATAAAATTAATTTAATAATGTTATACGGATATATTAATGCAGAAATGAGTGATTTCATAATTTAACATTTAACCTTTATTAATATTTAACCAAATTTTGATTTAGAAAAGCTACAATTTATTTCTGTCATATCGAAAATGATTAATTAAGAACAATATTATTTTGAAATTTCTTCAATTTTATTTTCTTATTGTAGAGATGATATCAAAGATGATGGTAAAATTAAATTATTATTAGAAGATATTAAAACAAGAAGAGAAAGTAAAATTTAAAAAGAAAATAGAAGAATTTATTTAAAGAAGATCTGATGCTTTAAAAATAAATAACTTAAATCAACATGAAAGAAATATAATTTACTCTAATTTTTATGAAGAATTAAAAAAATTGAGGTAATTGAAATTACTATCAGAGAGTTGAGAATATTTATATATTAAATTTATTGAAAATTAAATGATTCATTCCTTAAAACCAAAAAAGAGATGCTAATAGATTTGTTATGAACATTAATTCATTTTGATACCAAAATCTAGTGAATGTTGGATTAAATCATAGATAACTCTTGATTATTGTCCTGTTTATAATGAGTACATATATTACATTACAAAAGATTCACTGGATAGTTTGAAAACATAGTTCCTATTCTGAATTGCGATAGATAACCTGGTCTTCCTACATTCATCCTAGAATATGATAGAACTTAATATTAATTCAATCTAGAGAGATATTAATAAGAACATCAGTTGAAAATTGAAGAATAGAGACTTAAGAAAACTAAAATGGTATTTAATTATTGTATAATATTTAAGCTAGTACCAAAGCCTGGCAAAAAACATAGGTATTGTGGAGTGTGTAAAAAAAATTACGAAGAATATTTAGATGTATGTTGACTTTTTATCTTAGTTTAGCATATCCAATCCTAGGAGCATATAAATAATTTTAATACATATAGAAGTGTAAATTTGATAAGAACTTTAATACAGGGATTTTAAAATGTGATAAATCATGAATTCTCAGATTAAAAATAATCAAGCATATTGTTTTGTGATTCAAATACAAAAATTCCTATGAATAAAGAAAATTTTGTTGCTTATTTTGATCAAGAAAGAATTGGAATTCGATTTTAAAAATAATAAATTAAAGACATTCCTATGCTTGAATATAAAATTCCAAGTTCTAAAAGAGGAAGACCACCAAAAACTAAATAGAAAAAAGAAACCATTAAGAAAGCAAAAGTTTAAGAAGATCTTCCAATTATTCCACATTATTAACCTAATACATATTTAGATTATTATTATTTATAATAATAATATTTGTAAGCCTAATAATAAATTTAAAATCAATAACAATAATATTTATGTTATCCATAACCTCAATAATAGTACTTTAGAGATTGTATAAATTATTTTTTATATTTTAGAGATGTAATATTTTAATTAAAATGCTTAATTAGATTTATAGTTTTATTAAAGCTTAATGCAATAACAATAACATTTCTTATAATTAAAAGAAATAGAAGAAAGAAGAGAATATTCAGATCGATCTTCCCTATGGTAAAAATTAATTTAATTAACAAATTATTAATAACCAACTCAAAATGAAATAGTTTAATTGTTGCATAGCATCATAGAGTAATATGAAGGCAATCCTCGCAACAATCAAAATCTAAATCTAAATCATAATAATAATGATTAGCAATTTTAATGATTTTATTAATTTTAATTGTTTTGTATTTCATTTTATTGAATTTCAAATTAAATTAACATATATTATATAAATAATTCATCATTATTTAATCAAATTATATATAATATATTTATAACTAATCTTATCTATTAAATATTTCTACATATTATAATTAATTTGAACATGATTTATGTATAATTGTGTATATATATACAGAGTTAATGTTATCATTTTTAAATATCTACTATTATTAAATAAAAGTTGCATATTTATATTTATAATATATTAAAATAAATATGTAGAAAACATAATTGGTGAATTTCTTATAAAATGGTTCTGATTATTATCCTTTTGGTGATAAACCAAATAATAGTTACTCACCAGAAGGAAAGTTTAAACCATTTATTTGTGAAAGAAATTAAGTTGGAAAACTTGTTAACAATGAAAGTTATAACTTTTCATCAACTAGAAAAAATACTAAACAAAGAATTAGTGAGTAAATAAATCAGATAGAAGCTGATTCAATAATGAGACAGAAATTTCGTACTGAATTAGAATCTCCTAAATTCGATCCAAATACTAAATATGTCACCTTAATACCAACTGGTTTGAATGATGAAGATTTTTAAAGACCAATCGACATAAAATCATATACTCTTAATCATAATTAAGTAGAAAGAGGTTAATTAATGAAAAAACAGTAAAAAGGACTTAATCATAAACATTAATTAATCAGTCGAAGTACTAAAACTTTGACTTCTTAGATTCCAGCAATAGGAATTTATGATCCACTTCCTTTAATTAGGCATTTACCAAATATTTAGATTAAATCTAAGTCTATTTAGAAATTACCAGAAGTTTGGGAAAGAAATAATTCAGTCTCTACACCAAAATAAGGTTTAAAACATTGTGAATCAGAAATGATGTTTGCAAAATAAATTGCTCAAATTAATAGAGAAGTTGAATAACAAATGAAAAGAAATCCTAATCAAAAGTTTGCAGTATAATAATTTGACATAAATGAAAATATGAATTTGGAAGAAGCAGAATAAATGAGAAACAGGATGAAATAATATTTTCAAAGTGTTAAAGATAGCTTGACAAAAATAAAAAATTTAATTAATGTGAAAAGATGAGAACTTCAAGTATTGTTATATTGCTATCTCCATTTTATTTCCAAATTAAAATTAAAGAATTATTATAATTCTTAACAGTTATTTCCTTTAATAGTTAATTTATAAATAATAAAAAGTTCAACTCTGTAACAATATTAACTAAATCTTATTTTAATTTTGGAGTATTGAAAGTGTAATTTAATAATTTGTTCTCTGTAAATTCATCTTCTAATTCTATCATTCCATTTGAATCAGATTACTTAAAATGATATTGAATTTTTTAAACTTTTAATGGTTTATTAATTTTGATTATCTAATGTCTCTAAGTTTCTTTGGAATTCTAATGTAAATTTACAATTTATACGTTGCTTAATAATTTTGAGGATTACAAAAATAATAAATATTATCTATTATCAAAATATCACTAAGGTTATATTAAAGCCAATTAATAGCCTAAATTATATTACTATTTAATTTTAGCATTAGTAATGGTTTATTCTTTGAAGTAATGGGCAAAATTTGTGGATAGGAAATTAAGATACAAAACCTCTTGCCCTTCTATATTTAAGATTCATATTTATTCAAACCAGGGCTATAATTTAATTGTTTATAATTTAATAATCTTAGAACTATTGTTGCTATTCATTTTATTATACAATCTAATTTACAATGATAAAAATAATCATCTCAAATTAAGCTATTTTCTTGAAATTTCTCACAATTTATCACATATTTTGAAAATCCCATCCCTCATTATTTATTTATCAAGATTTTCAAGATTCACAAATTGATAATCATATCTTGAAGCATAAATATTGAAATAATTAAAAGGGAATTTCAAAAGTACCATTATCATAATGGTAGTAAAATTATTTATATCATTTCTTAACTCTTCATATGAAATTATTTTGTTTTTCCTTGTTTTCTTTTTGATTTCTTAAAGTATGTAAATCATTACACTAATGGTGATAGTAAAATAATATTATTAGAATTAATAAAATAAAATTGGCTAAAATTATTAGAAGTCATATAATTGTATATAAATTGTTCTAGATTCATTTAAATTTCTTACGTGTATATAGTTTTAGTTTAAAACTGAAATTAATTTAATTTAATATTATCATTACTTTTATATGTAAACAGAAAGAGAAGAATTTGTAGACGAGCTTACTTAATTGAAAATAGAGAGATCTAAAAGAAGACAAAGGAAAGAATGGGAATTGAATTTGATGGGAAAATGCATTACTTGGTTAATATATGTATATTCAGCAGGTATAATAATAACAGGATTGAACTACATAATGGTAATTAAAGCTATATAATTATTAGTTAGATAAAAGTTATAAATATGAAGGAATTGTTGAGGATAGTTGTTAGGACTTTAAAACACTAAAATCAGTGAATGATCAAATATTCCCTTTATTAGATGAATTGACTGTAAAAATTAAGAAGTGAAATAATAGTACAAAAAATATTTTAAGATCTTCAGAGTTAACCTAGAAAATGATTGTCCCTTTTCTATTGGTGAATATATTTGTACAAGTAAAAAATGTGTTATATGCACTTGTAACACATCAGAAGTATAAAAATTAATATATTCTAGATTCCTTCAAATTGGCTATCTCCAGCATCATCACTAATTAAATAACCAAAAGATGATTTCTCTTTTTGGGATTCAGAGAGATATTTATGTATTATAATAAATTGAGTAGTAGCTCCTTCTGAATGGATATGGCATGTTGAAGATATAGATAATGATAAAGGTGTTTATGTTGACTTAAAATTAAATCCTGAGGCTTTCACAGGATACCAAGGATAACATATTTGGGATGTGATATATAGAGAGAATTGTTATTAAGGTTCATTAAATGAAATGTGTAAGGAGAAAAGAGCATTGAATAAATTAGTTTAAGGTTTACATACTTCAATTTCAACTCAATTAAGTGAATTCTATGTGGATTTATCTACAAATAAAACATATCCAAATTATCCATTATATTTTGAAAGAGTAGGTAAACATCCTGAAAGAATACGAAATTTGTTCTTTTTATATTCGGTTCTTTTAAGGGCAGTTATTTTAGCAACACCAGGAATTCAAAATCATGATATAAATTCAATGTCATTTGAAGAAGATACAAGATCAAAATATTTATTGAACAATATCTTATCCTTAGGAAATAATCAATGTTCTAAACCTTTTGATGAATAATAATTCTTCAATTAAATAACATTTGTAATTATTAATTAATAGTATTATTAGGATTAAAAAAAAGATTATCAAAGATATATTCATAACATAAGTAGAATTATGGATTGTGTAGAATGTTAAAAATGTAGAGTATTTGGAAAGATGTAAACATATGGATTAGGAACAGCATTAAAAATTCTATTTTCTGAATCACCAAGTGAATTTTCAGGAAAATTAAAAAGAAATGAATTAGTTGCTTTAATTAATGCATTTGGAAAGGTGTCAAGTTCTGTAAAATCTATAGATCTAATGTTTGAAAGAAGAGCAAGATTTCATTACAATCTTATATAAACAATTGGAATTGTTGGTGGAGTTTTCATAATATTCATGTTAGCAATTAGAAAAATCTATTCAGAAATGGACAAAAAAATATCAAATATGTTTAAAGGAATACCTTCTGACAATGGTTAAAATTCTAATAGAGGCACTAAAAGTAAACGGGATTGAATTTCAAACATAGATAGACATATATATATATATATTGTACCATTTTTTTATATATCAATTTCATTGTTATTGTTATGCTGTTTCGGTTCCTTCTTCTGCTCTTCTTGGTCCTCTATTGCCACCTCTTCCGAAGGGTTTGTTTCCTCTTGGACCTCTTCTTTATTCAGGAACATCATCTTCAAACTTTTTATCAGCTTTCTTGAAAGTGGCTGGGATAACATCTTCAACAATGCCTTTACAATAGATGATTTTTATATACCCAATTTGTCTCTAACATATTTAACACCTTCAGCTTTAAGGTAATAATAGTAGTATTGCCATGAGAATACTAAATCAACAAGCTTTTTATCTCTCAAACTTCTCAAAAGCATCCAAACTTCTAAGTTTTTTACTCCTGTTTCAGCATGAACTGGAAGTGCCATGTCCTTGAATTCTTATTAAAATATACCTTCTTTATAACAATAACACCTTCCAATAATAAATATTCATAGACTTTTCTTCTGTCTTATCTCTTTACTTGAACCATGTAAAATAATGGATTTGATTTATTTTAAATTTTAAAATAAAATAAACAAATACGCAATAATGCTTTCAAGAAAATCTTTTTTATTCAACCCTTGTCTCTATAGATTTTGCTCATTCAGAGAAGAGTATGATACATTTGGACCAATCAAAGTTAAAAGTGATAGACTTTGGGGAGCCTAAACTTAAAGATCAATCTAAAACTTCGATATTTGCAGAGACACCGATAAGATGCCTCTCCCAGTCATTAAAGCTTTTGGAATACTCAAAAAATCAGCTGCAATTGTAAATAAAAGATATGCACTCAAACCTGAAATTTCTGATGCCATAGCTAAAGCATCAGGTAATTTTTATATACTAATATACTCTAGACGAAGTTATAGCTGGAAAATTGAATGACCATTTCCCATTAGTTGTTTGGTAAACAGGTTCAGGCACATAATCAAATATGAATGCTAATGAAGTTATTGCAAACAGAGCCATCCAAATCTTAGGTGGACAAATTGGTGGTAAATTAGTACATCCAAATGATCATGTTAATATGAGTTAATCCTCTAATGACACATTCCCAACTGCTATGCATATTGCAACTGTCATTCAAGTATGAATTATATTAATAATACAAGACCAACTAAGTATTGATT
>JPFL01000562.1:6603-30259 GCA_000733385.1 Paramecium biaurelia
ATGGAAAACATACATATAGGCATCAGATCCTTTGGTAGTGAAATTAGAAGAACCTTACTAAAGTAAATTAGATGAATTTGAAAAAATGATGATTATAAAGATTTTTAGAAGTGAAAAAATATTATTTGCACTTTCAAGTTATGTTGAATAAAATGTTGGTAGATTTTATTTAGAATCTCCAAACACAACAATGGAAACATTATATAATGATTCTGATGTTACAACTCCAATAATATTTGTATTATCATAAGGTGCAGATCCAACATCATAAATTTTGAAATTTGCAAAGGAAAGAAATTTTGAAGAAAACTTAGCTATTATCTCTTTGGGTCAAGGCTAAGGAAAGATTGCAACGAAATAAATTAATGATGCAACTACATCAGGAGGTTGGGTTTTGTTATAAAATTGTCATCTAGCAAGAACATTTATGCCAGATTTAGAAAAATTAGTGGATGATATTACAGCAAAAAAACCAACTATTAATCCTAGTTATAGATTGTTTCTCACTTCTATGCCTGCTTCCTATTTCCCAGTTAGTATACTTCAAAATGGAATCAAATTGACAACAGAACCACCTAGAGGTTTAAAGGCAAATCTAAAGAGATCTCTTTAAGATATTTCCAATGAATTCCTAGATACAGCATCAAAACCAGAGATCTATCATAAATTAGTTATGGGATTGTGCTATTTCCATGCCATAATTTAAGAACGTAAGAAATTTGGTCCTTTGGGATGGAATATCAAATATGAATTTAATGATAGTGATCTTGATACTTCAAAGACAGTTATTAAGATGCTTTTAGGTGAAAATGATACAGTACCATGGGATGCCATGCTGTATGTAAGTGGAAACATCAATTATGGAGGTAGAGTAACAGATGACTGGGATAGAAGATGCTTGATGACTATTTTAAGAAAATTCATATGTAATGAAGTATTGGATGATAATTATGTCTTTTGTGAAAATAATACATACAAAATACCTGAGAAAAATGTAATTGAAGAATATATTAAATATGTTGAATCTTTGCCTATGACTGATGATCCTGCAGTTTTTGGTATGCATGAAAATGCCAATATAACATTCTAATAAAGAGAAAGTGATTCAATCTTAGAAACGATCTTATCTATATAGCCAAGGGAAGGTGGAGGATCATCAGAGAAAACACCTGATTAAATAGTATTAGAGCTTGTCAAAAGTATTTAAGATGATCTACCTCCTCTTTTAAACAAAGAAGAATCTAATAAAGAATTATGGTAGATAAATCCAGAGAAAAATCTTATACCATCTTTATCTACAGTTCTTCTATAAGAATTAGAACGTTTTAACATTTTACTTTCAACAATGGCAGGAACATTATAAGGATTGGCTTAAGCTATTGAAGGTATTGTGGTAATGAGTTAAGAATTGGATAGCATGTATTATTCACTTATGAATAATGAAGTTCCAAAGGTTTGGAATAAAGTTGGATATCTATCATTAAAAGGTTTGGCATCCTGGATTAGAGACTTAAAAGAAAGAGTAAAGTTTATGTCAGAATGGTTAGTCACAGGTGGACCTAATTGTTTCTGGATTTCAGGGTTCTTTTATTCCTTAAGGATTTTAACTGGTGTTCTATAAACTCATGCCCGTAAGACAGCCATTGCTATTGATAATCTTGTCTTCTCATTTAAAGTATAAGAATTTGAAAAAGAATAATGCTCAATCAAACCAGTAGATGGTGTTTTTATTTATGGGTTGTTTTTGGAAGGTGCTCAATGGAAGAAGAAATGTCTGGCTGATCTTAATTTAGTAATATTTCATCATTTATATATAGGGTCAAATGAATATGTTGATGCCGGTAATTCATTTCTTACCTTTATAATAGGATAAATATTCATAAAGATCTGACAATTATAGGTATTTTTTTATGATTAAAGTATTAGTTGTCCTGTATACAAAACATAAACAAGGGCTGGTGTCTTATCCACTACAGGATAAAGTACAAACTATGTTTTGGCTGTGGTAATAATTTATACATATATTTTCTTAGGATTTACCAACTTTAGATTAACCTCCTGATTATTGGACATTAAGAGGAACAGCACTTATTTGCGCACTTAAAGAATGATTTATAATTGAAATAAGATAACTTTAGGTTTATATATATATATTATTAAAATAACTCGAGCAATAAGTAGAATCAAAATTGTATCAAAGTGGTAAGATAGCTTTGTTTTCTTACTTCTTTGAAATTTTTTCATTTGCCTTTTTTTCTTAAACTACAACTCTCTTTCCTAGTTACCATTGACCCTTTTCATGAGAGTTATTTGGATATATTATTATTCCTTATCCATGCATCAATCCCTTCTTCCACATTCCTTTATAAATCTTTCCATCTGGATAATAGTATTCTCCATATCCATCTCTTACATTATTCACATAATTCCCAATGTATTTCTTGCCTCCTGGCCACATAAATATACCATGACCATGCATCATTCCATTACCCCATTTTCCTTCAAATTTTCTACCATCCTGCCAAATTACTTTACCTTCCTCTATAGCTTTACCATTTATCCAATGACCTTCAAATACAAATTATTCCTTATTATTGAATAATTTTCCCTAACCATTCCTTTAATTATGTTGAAACTAACCAATAAAAACTGATCCATCAAGCATCTACTCTTTTCCAATACCATTTTTTTATCCATTCTCCCATTCCCCTTCATATACTAATTATTCATTGTTAAGATGAAAACCATCACCATTAAATAACCCATTCCTAAATTCTCCAATATATATATTCCCATCCTTGCAAATCATCCTTCCTTCACCATGATAAACATCATTAAGCCAATTTCCTTCATAAATAAAATCGTCACAAATCAAAAATCCAAAACCATTTCTTTTTTATTAAAACCATTCTCCATAATAAATCTATTTGTCTTATAGTTCAAATGGCTTAAAGTGAAAATTTATCACTTTATATGGTCCCAACTTGTTCCAAAACCCAGCAATAATTCGATTCTAAATGATAATTTAAGAACCAAGATAAGGCTTAGCTTAAGTTTTAGAAGGATGATGACTAGATGCTTTACATTCCAAATCATCCAAAATGGCTACAATTATTGGATCATGCTCTTCTATCTTAAAAAGCCTATTATTTCTCAATTTGTTTCTACATCCATTCACATCCATTGGCTGATCATCATGAATTTCTACATTTGCATCTACAGATGACCCGATCCCTTGTTCTTTTACTTGGCTTTGAGCATTATAATTGAAAACAGTTGACTGATCATATTGAGGGAAATTTTGATTCTCAAAGTCATCTTTATAGAATGTTATTTAGTGTTATTTATGCTGTTCTTCTTCTAGTATTGGTATTTCATTTCTTTATTATTCTTTATTCACTTAATTTTTAATTTTAGTATTCGAACACTTTGAATTAGATTTTTCATTTGATTAAACTTGACCTTTTTTCTTATCTTATTTTTAACTTTTCAAACCTACATCATTTGAATCTATAGTTATTATTATAAAACTTACTTGTTTCTTTTGAATTTTCAGATCCCATTAGTTTTTGGAGTTAAATTATTAATATATGTTTATAATAAATGCAATTGAATTTATTAAGGTAATAATTTTCAGTTTTTTTATTTCATAATATCTTAATCCCAGATTAACTTATAAATCTAAGGATATAAATTAAGTTCCTTTTTCACAATCATTTAGACTAATGATAAAATTGTCTCTCTTGTTATCAACTTTCATTGCTATTTTTGGTCTTTAAATTTTATATTTAGATAAAACTTTAATAATTAATAAAGTGCAGTTATGGTTCAAAGTTTTTGGTAAGAGATAAAAGTTTATTATAATTTATTAAAATTTATTGTGAATTTAATTAACTTCACTGAAGATATTATGTTTTAATCACAATATTTAAATTAAGATAACATTATAATAATTTCGATAAATATATCAATCGCTTATATGGAAACACAAATAAAGATATCATAAGTTGATTAATCAACATCATTAAATTTGAATGAATGGGAATTAATCGACACAGATTTAAATGAATTGACAATTTTACAAGACTAGGATCATCTTTTAGCAATATAACAACAATACAAATTTGTTATAGGCATTTCTAAACCACTTGAAATTAGAATTGGTTTAAGTTCAATATAAAAAAATAAAATCACAATCAAAGGTCGATTGGGTATTTAGGCTGTGTTATCTTGATCTCTATAATTATATATATTTGAATAAATCTGTATATTTTGAATTTTGGACATACCTCAAATTCTTTGTTTATAGATAATAAAAATGAAAAAAATGAAATCGTAAGATGATAATATTTTTCATAAAATAGACCTTAATTATCATGAATTCATAAGAATAGAAGTAGAATTTTTAGAAATTGATTGAGGTCTTGTGATTGTAAAATAATAAATATTTAGAATTTTCTTTCTTCATATCACAGCATTAAAAGATTAAGAAAGTATTAATTTATGAAGGCAAATTCTAATGATTCTTCCTTTATTATTAAGCTTTAAAATGATTGAGGAGCTTTCTATTTTTCTATTAATTATTAATTTAAATATAAAGATAAATGGTTTTAAATAAATTTAATTATGAAATGTATTTTTTATTAGTTAATAATAAAGATTATAGAAAACAATAATATTATACAGAAAATAGTAGAAGAGATAACTATTTATAAATTTATGTTATTATATAGAATTTCAATAAATTATAAATTAGTTTCATTTTTTCAAATTATTATTCTTCAAATTTTTCAACATCCTACTGATTTTATTATTAAACTTTCAGTTTTATAAAGTTATCTTCAATAATTGTAAATTAGTTAAAATTAATTCAATTTCAAACAATTATATAATAATGATCTTAAAAGTAATATGTAATTTTTTTATTATTCAATTATATTATTATAAATAATGTGATTTAAATAAAATTTTATATTAAAATATATAATTCAAGGTCTAACCATAATTTTCTTCCATCCACTTAGAACAATATATAGCAAATTCAACATTAAAATACCTAAACATCCTAAACCTACAAGGTAAAGGTATACTAGTATCTAATTTGTTATGATCATATTCCATCCACCAAATAGCCAGAATATAAATGCAAGGGATATCAATTAGAAAACATTGAATGCCTTCTAAATATAAGAGTAACTAAATAAAATATAAATTATACGTTTATTTATGAACAACAACATTTAGAATTCCTGGTTATGCATCACAATCTAAATCTGTCATTCCAAAACTTTCTTCTTTGAATGTAATAACAAAGAATGTTTTCAATTAGAAATAGATTATTGATAAAACTTATCCAATTATGTCTTGATCTTCAGAGAATAAATAAAATTAAATAAGGCCACAAAGGCAGAAAAATCCAAAATATTCAAATTAAATATTAAATTCTGACAATTATATATACACTGACTCAACTAAGAGAAGTTTTACATACAATTCACAAATAAGTTAAAAACTCCATCTAATGCTTAAAAAGGAACTTCCAGCAAAAAAATTTAAATGCATAAACCCATTAACTATTGAGAGTAAATTAAGACCTGCAATAACCAAATAGGGTATTTAAATGTTTTCTAAGTCTTACATTTAAAGATAGAAAAACACTATCATTAAAGGGAAGTTGAAAAAGAATGAATCTATCATTCTACACAATGTCATCATATGTTCAATTGTACTATCTTTTTTATTTTATGGATAGATGTAATAAATCCAATAGCAAATATCTAAATTTGTAATTATAAAGAATGTTATTTTAAACAATCTCCATCCATTCTCAAAGGTGCTATCTAAATAAGGCAATTCATCAAGCCATTCATCATTTAAAAAATAGATTAACAAACCTTTCAAAAGTTGAACGAATAAAAATGCACCCTAATAATATTTAAATTTAAAAATACCCCTAAAATTTCTGCATGATATAAATCTTAATCTTAAATAATCAATTTAAGTGAAAAAAGCAATGCTGTGGAAAAGACAGAATAGTAAACTAGAAGTAAATATATAGGAGTGAAGTATTTCTAAATAAATTTATCTAACTTTGTAATGCATCCTTCATTGTTTTCTTCTGTTTTTTCATCAGTCTATCTCCTACAAGAGCATCCTTTAATTCGATTTAAAAATCCATCTTCAGCATCAGGTGCAAGTTAGATGGGTTATTTTTCAGATTCTAGAGGTTTAATATCATTAGAAAGTGGTTCTTGTGCTTGATTATAGTTTTAGTCATAATTATTTAGTTATTCATCTTTTTATTCATTTGGAGATTTTTCTTAATGATTATCCTATTTAAATAGTTTTTATGCTTACTTATTCTTAATCATCTGCCTCAAATTGAATTACTTGATTACCATCATCTGACATTGTTAACTGATTAAAATATTAAAATAATATAACTGTATATACAAAAAGAAGATATAAAATATAAATTTATTTGATTAAATCCTTATTCAAAATGACGATCTTGTCATATGAAATCCTATTAACATTAATTGCCTTCACCCTTTATTACCTATATTATAGGAAATTTAAATTCTTTTCAATCGTTGAGAAATTAGAACAACATAATATAAGAAACAAATTGCCAAGAGGAAAATGTCCACCCTCTTATCCAAATGGTTGGTATCGTCTTTGTAGATCTGGAGAATTGAATACAGGGTATATTTTTGTAATAAATACATAGAGAAGTTAAAGAAATCAAATTATGTGGAAGACACATAGCATACTATAGAGGAACAGATAAAACTGTATATGCAGTAGCAGCTTATTGTCCACATATGGGTGCTAATTTAGGAATTGGGGGATAAGTAAAATTCAGATCCTGTATAGAGTAATTACTTTATATCATAATTAGATGTCCATTTCATGGATGGGCCTTTGATGGTAAAAGTGGTTTATGTGTCAATTCTGATAAATTAGATCCTAAAGTAGTTTCAACTTATTGTTATCCTGATATTGAGAAGGTGACCAAAAATTAGAAAGGAGAGTATTTATAGAAAATATCTGATGGAGAAGTTAAAATTAAAACTTATCTTGTCAAAGAACTCAAAGGAATTGTATATATTTGGTTACATTCCAAAGAATCAAAACCGTATATTATTCATATTAATATAGATGGTACGATTTAGTGAGTGAATAAAGTGAACATCTTATTTTAAGAGCTGAGAGTGTAAATTATGTAAATTGTCACATTCAAGAAATTCCAGAAAATGGTGCTGATATGAAACATTTTGATTATATTCATTATTCAGCTATGGATATCATTCCTTCATGGTTGTTATAACTTAAATGGGAGATGAGAACTAAAAATGCCAAAGATCCAGATTTCTTAGAAAAAATGACTCATCCTGTAGAAAAGTGTAGAACTTATTAAAAAACTTTATTTGATCAATATCTTGTTAACAAAGACCTGATACAATATTTGAATGTTCTTTTATTAGATGGATATGTCATATTGTTTAATAAGTATAAATTTCATGCAGTTTGGGCAACTGGATTTTAGATGGGTCCAGCAACAGTTGCTTTATATGTAAAGAGTGCTATCTTTGAGGTATTATTTAAATAGGCAATTTAACCTGTGGAAAAATTTACATAAAAAGTCTATCATACAGTATTTACAAATAATTACTTACCTTATTGGTTATCTGCCTACCTTCTTCATGCTGAATTAAGATAAGTGATCTTTGATGTCAAATTATGGAATGCTAAGATATTTTCAGAAACCTTAAGGTATAACATGAAAACCCATGCTGATTAAGCATTATTAAATTGGAGATAATGGTATTCCCAATTTTATGAAGGTTCTGGTGAATTTGAAAAGAATTTAGATATATTAGAATGGTGATTTGGTTTATATAAACATAATAATATTATATAAATTTTATGTTGTTACTATAATTGATTTTATATCAAATTAAAATAATAATCATTACTAATCCTAAAGATATTAAATATTCAAAGACATCTTCTATTTCAATAATATTAGAAACATCATATGTCAATCTAAAGTCTCTGAATCCCCATGATTCTAATTGATATATATTTTATAATACCATTATCAGCATTTTCATCTAAATTTGATCTTATCCTGATAAGATTATTTTATGCTTCATGGATAAAAACAAAATCAACGTAAATTATTTAATCAAGATAATCCTATCCACATAAATTGCCCTCACTGCCTTAGTATTATGTTGAATCCCAAATAATTTCATCATTAATTTCAATAATTATTATTTCACCATCCCATGAATCTATTTTATACAAAGTTACTTATAATCTCAATTAACTATGAGGAGGTATAAAGAAATATTTCTCAGCCTTCCCTCCTACACCCAAAATTCCAAAACCTCCAACAATTGTCTTATCTTAACAATCTGTAATAATTGTATTAGATAATGTATCCTTTAAAATCCATCCTTCGGCACTTGTAAACTTATCATTATGAAAGTTGCTTTGTAAAAGATAAAAATTAGGTTAAGGATTACATCGCCACAAACCCTACAATTGATAATCAGAACACCCTAAAAAGATTATTATATTATTTGTAGAATTACTTATGCAATCAATTTCTAATGGACCTTTACATCTATCACATTAATCAAAACAGGAAGCATAGAATATTTAAAGATCTCTTAAACCAAAAGATTCATCATCTGAACCTTGATCTAAAGTAGATAAAAACTCTATCTTAACTTAATCACCTGTATGACTAGCAGTAATATCTACTCTTTTAAAAAGAGTATGATATTTTGGTTCAAGATTACCACATACCTTAATTAGATATCCATTATCGGAATTAAAACTTTATTTCCAAACTTCTTTCCCATCAAATAGAATTAAACCATTTTCATCATCCCAAGAATCAATTTTAGCCCATAAAACTAATAATCTTAATTTATAATGGGGTGGTAATTTGATTATCTTGCTCAACCCCTAATTTTTTCCAAACCTTTAATAACCTCCTATTAATGGTACTCCTTTAATTATATTTTAATTTTTTATACCTCCACATTTAGAAGATCCACTCACTCCATTTCTTGATATCCAACCATCTTAACCCATAAAATTTGTATGTGTACCCATCCAACTATTTTAAAAACTTTTCCAAATTTAACATTATTCATCTAAATCTCCTTAATCACAAACTTAACAAGATTATGGGCATGACTCAATTAATATTTCTAAATTTCTAAATCCCCACTAATTTTAAATATTATCAATTACTTTATCATCAATATCTCCTCCAATCCCACTCATTACTAATATTACAGAAGCTCCACTATGAATAAATACAGAAGTAAAAGAAGTAACAGTATTTAACCAATATTGATTTTCATTACAAACTTATTGGTTTAACACTGATTGTATTTCTATGTGATCCAAATGTATATTAACTATTCCCCATTAATTTGAACTTTGTCATAACCAATGCATACTACCTCCAAATATCCAAAGTTATTTTAATCTATGAGTGTTTTGGAATCATTATTAGTTTACTAATAATAGTTTAAGCACCAAATCCTCCAAAAACTATTTGAGAATTACAAAATTCTTTTTGTTCTTTACCATTTTTAATAGTCCATCCTAAATTGTAATTTTTGCAATACCATTTTTCCCTTCAAAGCTTTCTTTTACTTCTTCATGTATTTTTAGTAGTTCTGCGTTAGTTAGTATGAATGTAATCAATATAAATATATTCATATTATTTATTTTTCAATTAACATAATGAACAACATTTAAGATTATAATATTGTTGAATATATTAATATCATCTATTTTTCTTAATTTATAAATTTAGTGTACTATTAATTATCATACAAAGATGATGAAGACAATCTTATTATAAAAAAGACAGCGTATTTCCAAATTAACCATTTAAACTATATTAATAGGTTTATAACATACTTAGCCATAATCAGTAATATTATAAAACCAATACTAACTTAATTTTTTATATTTAAGAGAAGATACATAAAAATATATGTATATCATTATTAATTATTCACTTATTCACATTGGATTTTGAGATCAAATAATCTGTATGAAATTTTAGATAAATGCTATTTTAATGTTACAAAAATTACATATTTGTTTATTTTAAATAATTGATAATCTCTTTATAAGAATTCCGGAATTTCATAAGAAAATTTTAAATTCTTTTAAATTCTAATTTTCTTTAATTTAATGTACAAATTAATACTCTCAACTGTGATACTTATATTTCTCTTGCTTTTGGACAACTTCTTTGGTAGCTTAACATACAATTTAAGTAATGAAATCACTAAATTTCTCCAATTTTAATTTGAATATGGAAAGGAAACTGGAATTTTTGGTACAAATCATAACAATATTTTTAGAATATATAATTTTGATATTCTCAACAGTAGGGGATGCAGAATGCACAAATATCATAACAATTTTGATTTGGATAAAAGCTTAAAACAAAATTCAGATATTTAAGTTAATAACAATGAATGCTATAGCTGCAGCATTTGGAAACTTAATAAAGATGGTTATGATTCAACCAAGGCCTTTTTACTTAGATCCATAGATCAAATTGGATTTCTGCTATACTGGGTATGGAGATCCAAGTGGACATTCTCTGAGATCATTTGTGTTCTATGCAATACTAATTGAAACTATTGTATTGAAGAAATACAATAATTAAGAGACCATTACACTTTTGGAATCAGAAAAACAGATACAGGATTATAAAGAAATTTCAAAGTATTTTCTGTTATTAATTCTTAGTTCCGAATTATATAAATAGATTTATTAAAATCAATATGTGTCATATTCAAAGTATAAGATGTTCATTGCAATCTTTGCATTCTTAATTGGTATCGGAAGGTTATACTTTGGTATTCATTTCCTAAATTAAATCATAATAGGTTGGGTAATAGGAGGATATATAATATATATATATTACTATTGTGGTTTGGAGAAAATGATAGAAAATGCATTTCGAACTTCATTATTGTTAAATCCATTTAGATACCTAAAAATATTATTGATCTCATTTTTTGTGTTTACATTAGCATTTCTCTGGTATTTTGAAAGACATTATGAATAATCTTTGATAGATATAAAATAGTAATGGAAACAAAATATTTTAAAGTAACCTCTCTGTACAAGTGGAGGAGGGTATAATCCTAAAAATAAATTTGAAACTCATGATATCTCTGGATTTTCAATACTATTTTTTCCTTGTTACTTGTTAATCTTTTATTCGAAATAATAAATACTATTAAAAATTGAATCTGATTAAATATTAACTTAGATTGGTTAAAATATTTAGTATCTACTTACTTATATTGTTGTGTATTGGATTTAGGGTTATGAGAAAAAAGCAACAAGTAAGATAGGTGGAGGATCTGAAACAAAGAAATTATTATGCAAAATATTTTTTGCTTAATTTCACTATATAGAAATATCCATCTTATTTTTAATGATAATTCCTCTGGGTCTTAGATTAGTAGAATCATTTATTAAAAGATAATAGTTTAGTCGAATCAGTTAAATTGATTAATCAGAAAATGAAATGGTGTGAATATTTTGATTATATTTTGTACTCAAAGTTTATAATAATTTATTAAATATTTAGAATCTTAGAAATAAATTCATTTTATTTAATATAACATCTAAATGAAATTAATTTTCAATTTTTTGCTGTTTCTAAAATATTAACCATCTAATTCTTTTTCTCCTCAAAATTAAACTAAATTATTAATAATTGATTACTGTAGTCGACTTCTCAATGTTAATAAAAGTTTACAAGAAATATGGTTTTAATAAAGTCAATTACACCTTTCCAGTTCTATCTCTATTCAATTCATTTATCTTTTTATAGATTAAATCAATGAAAATTGCAAATGTTGTTTCTGCTTCTTTATTAAATTTTAATAATACTAATAATCTATTCAAACAACTTAACATTTGTTTTACAATCAAACCATTTTCCTTTTTATATAAAATATAATTTTACTATTGAATCTGTAATATTTGATTTTAGAATTGCCCCTGCTTATTCACCCAATTTTACATATAATTATTATACTAATTCTAATATAGTTAAACTAAATTAAGAATCCTTATTGAATAAAGCATCATTTGATTTAACATTCTCATAATGATAAGGCAATCTTTCTTAAACTTAAGCACATAAATATTAAATGCAATTAACATATATTACAATTGAATAAATTCCTCCATTCTTTGGATTCCATTTAAGCTACTCAAGTGCTTTCAATAAACCTTGGAAAATGTTTAAGTATCCTGCAGAAGGATCATCAGGAACAATAATAATAAATGAAATTAAATCCAAGACATATGGTATAATTACTTCATCTATAGGTCGACCATTATATGTTTCTGGTAATTCAAGAAGATTTTCAATAGTAGTTTTAATGACTGCTTCACTTTATGATAATAAATTCAATGATAAACCAACTTAAGCCACTTAAATGTATTTTCTTAACCTTGATATTGGATTATCTATTGTTGGAATAGTTATAAAACTATAAGCTATACAAGCCTAATAAAATGATATAATTTTTTTTTGATTTTTTCCTTTAGATAAACGTTTACCTCTAAAAATCAAATCTAAAGCTCTATCTATCAAAATTTCAGACAAACCACTTATATTTCCAAATTATCCTCTCATTTCAGCATACAAATTTAATGTTTATTCTAAATCTTTACCAAAATCAATCTTTTATAATAATTAATTTATTATTTTAGCCAAACTTTTTTATTCATCTTTAGTAATTAATTTCTTATTATTTAAATTAGATGTCAATTTAACAATTGAATGTACAGCCATAGGATCAGTTATTTTTTCTTTCTAATCCCTATTTATTATCATTGAAAGTAAATCATTACAAACTAACTTCTTCATATCTTCTGGGAAAAATTAAATACAAGTAATAAATGTATCAATTTATAATATTTCTGAAATATCTTAAGAATCTTAAAATATTTTAATAATAAATTAATGTAATTTAATAAAAGTATCCCTACTTTAATTAGTATTTACTTAATCCTTTTCAACCATACTAAATAAATCATTAAATCTTTAAAGAATCAAGAAAAAAAATTAATTTTTCTAATATCCCTAAAATGATCTAAATATCAATTCAATTAATGATGCCAAAATCTCTAAAAATAATGAAAATGACTTTATTTATAAAATGTCTTGTAAAACATATTCACATATCTCAGAACCAGCAGCTACATTAGTTAAACCTTTTGCTATTTTAGGTAAAAAACAAGCATATAATTAATATTTATTATCAACAGGATATGCTTACATTATTGAAAATAACTCTAATGCTAATGAACTAATATGAACAGCTTAAAATTATTCAATCATTTTTTTTAAAACAAAATGGTTTTATGTACTCTATCTAAAATGTTCAAATATATCCTTAAATTCTCTCTATTTTGTATTTAAATAAATAAATTACCTCTGTACAATTTTATGAATATTATCTAAATGTTTATATTAAATATGGTTCAAACAATCTTAAATATTAATCTCCCTATATATCTAATTTTCCAAATTTATTTTTTTGATTCATATAAATAAAGAAATCTTTTAATGTCGATATGAGATAATCCTTCTCACCTGAAAATAATTCTGCTCCTATTCTAAATAAATAAAGTGCAAAGTATAAAGCCTATTTTAATAAAAAGTAGATTAATACATTAATATAATCACCAATTGCCCTAACTTATTTTATAAGTCTTTGAAATATTGGCTTAATTTAATTTTAATCAATAAAATAATAAACCTTCAATAGAGTGGCTTCTATATATAATCGAGGCAATAATTCTCTTATAGATCCTATTTTATTTATCCAATTTCTTCCTATTTCTGAAGCTGTTTCAGAAATATTTGATCCAACAACACTTTATAAACTTATTTCAGCTATTTTTTGATCTGTATATTGTGGATAACTTAATTTTAGTAATCTCTCAATTACAAATTTACCAAATGTTTCCAAAATATCAATTATATAAACATATTTGACTGGAGCAAAGAGAGGCTTATCATTATCAATTAATAATTTGCATGATTATATTGCTAATTATAATGAAGCTACTTTATCTCCATTAACCCATTGTCTCTTTAAATCTCTTCTAATATCCAAGACTTTTTGAATATAAGTTTTTTATAATATCATTTTTGAAGTCCCTTACTTTGGTGCCTATGTCTAATATTCAATTTTGCTATCTCCACTATATGCTGATTTAGCTTATCCATCAAATTAATTCATTGTTTGAACATTCGATCCAAAAGGCTAGGATATTAATTTTTCTTACATTTGGTACTGGTTGCTCTAAATCATATGTTTTAATTTGAAATATATTTTAAAAGTCCTCCCTTATTTCTTACCAATAAATTGAAAATTCTCCTGTGGCTTTTAATTATTTCTCTTCTGCATCAATTTCAAGTTTCCCATCTTATTATTGTTATGCCTTATTTGGTTCAACACTTTTAGCCTACACTTATGACTATTCTATTTTTTGAGTTGGTTAAGCAGAAGGTCTCGCCAAAGGATCTACAGTTTATGGTCTGCTTAATGGATTTGTTTAGGCTTTTTAAGTAGCTGCTCTCGATAAAGGATCAACAAAATTTCCTTTTGTTCTTATTTATACATTTGCTTTTCTTCCTCTCTATATTGTGACTTTTGGTCTGTCTAATCTCAATGGATTGTCTGTAGTTTATTATAATTAAATGACTCTGGTTTTATAAATAAATTCGTAATCCTTCTCCTTAAACACACTAATAGGGTTCTAATAATAAAATACATTTGTGATGCCATTCTGTAAGAATTATTATTGAATAAAATATAATAAATAATTCACAATTATTGATAACTCTCGATCTAAAATGTTAAATATTTATCTATATATTTTTGATTATATTATTCTAATTAGAATTCAATTAAGTGAAACAAATTTTGGAAATCTATCTAAACAATTCATTTTTTATCTATAGAATTTATTTATAGAATGAACCTTATAATTTATCTAATTAATTTGTTTCCTCTTTCACCTCTTTAATTAGACCATCAAATATTGACTCTATAATAATGACCTCCATTAAGTTTGGTTAGGTGAATACTAGATTATTTTTGAGATTATGTATCATATAATGCTGATTTATAAGAAACAGAAATATGAAACAATGACTTAATGTAATTAACTTTTATTTAGTTATGACATTTGATGTATCTAAACACTTGTAATAGCAAATATGTGAATACAAATATCATTAACATCTGACTATATTTGATAGTTAAATCATAAAGTTTAGATTTTGGAATTTTATATATTCTTATCTTCCTAAATTACTAACCCATTTAGCCATATATATTTATTCAAAGTGCTTTGTTTCAATAACTCAATTATTGTTAAATAATTTTAAAATTAGACACTATTCCAAAGGAATTAGCATGAATTTGGAAAAACTTAATGTATCCTAAAACATTATCTTTAATAATTAAAGATTCTTGTTCTTACTTTTCTATAGATTATTAATCGTTGGGTGTATAATAAGGATTCATATATGCTGGCAACATCAGAGTCAATATCATAAATATATCAGAATTATACTTTAATTAGATGTTTCATTTTGATTTTCTCTAGAGATTTCAAGGACTCGATCATTCCAATTAAGAATGAATTATAATGTTTAAAGAATAATTATTATGGTGCAAATTTTGTAGAGAATACTTAATAATAAAGCGTTCATCTTAAATATTTGTACTCCTTATCCATTCATTAAAATTCTAAGTTACTTAAAATTGATTGTTTGACATTGAGTAATGTAAATATTTTCAATATTTTATAAAATTCTATTGATATTCACTAAGTTCTATTTTATAGAATAATTAAACATACTTGAGAATTTACTTGATTCTATAGTCTTCTGAAATATCAATACCATTTTAATAAACTATACCTAAGATCCCAGATTATTATATCTTTCTTTATTTTAAATTATAATCTAACTTTGCTAAAAGAAGCTTATGCTTTTTATGAGTAAACACATATATCAATTATTTTATTAAATATTTTATTCTTTTAATTAAGAGTCTCCTTAAACTATATCTTTAATTTCTGTTCTAATTAACTCAACAAAATCTTTAAACCTTACAATGTTGTTTTTCAATTAATTACTTAACTAACCCTTCATAAATATTATACCTATAAAGTTAGAATACTTAATTACTTTAACTTATCAATTTGTTATTACAATTTACTAAAACTTTTGAATTTTATTCTTTAATATTAGTTCGGTCTTACTAAATATTCCACTAATCATTTTTAATTATAAATATTTTAACTTATTTCTTTTTCTGGTATTCCCTATAGAGATATAATATCTAGATATACAAGTAAATTTGGATAATAAATAAGTTTTCCTCTTTGATTCATTTATAATTTAATATATATATATATATAGAATAGAATTAGAGAATGTAAAGTTATGGAATAACAAAAATTTTTGAGAATTCAATATTCCTTCTTTTATTCGTAATATTCCTTTTATTATCGTTATTGGTATTTCTTAAACCCTGTAAACTCCTTTAAGTCATCCTCTAAATGATCTAAAATTATTAAATTTAATACTATAATATTGTTGTTTTCTATTATTATGATATTTACTTTGATTATAATCATAATTATTTCTTCTCTTTTGTTACTATGATATAAATAAATATTACATATCCATTTTATTAGTATCCATGCTTAAAATGTTATTTCTGTTAATATAATTCTGTTGATTTTCTTTATTAATTATTTCTTTCTACTGAATTCTCTTTATTTGATTCTGTCTCTCTTGTAATTTACATCTAATTGGTTTGATTCTCGGTTTATTGAACATATTAAGTTTGAGTATTTTCAGTATGGATATCTGTGGGAATTATTTCAATAGAGTTTCTCTTCTCAGTAAATTATGGATTTTCTTGAATTGATATTTATTATATAGGATTAACAATTGGTACAAAGGAAAACATTGTCTATTGTTCTTACAAAGGAGCATAATTAAATTCTATTTTTTCATTTGATCTAATCTAATTCAATCTTTAATTAACAATATCTGAAGAAGAGTAATCTTATTAATATTATTTATCTCGTTAATGATGTTAATTGAATTTCTGTTGTTAATATTAATTATGTGGTTATTAGTGTGAAAATTATTAATCTTCAATTTACCTATCTTCATAGTTTCTTGCATTATTCATCCTATACTCTTAAAATTGTTATTATTTAGATTAGATAATTTCAAGAAATTTGGTGAAGTAATCAACTTCTTCCATTTTTGCATTTTAAATTGAATACTTAAATTTATATTAATAAGTTACAGTAGCTTTGCATTATTAGATTTTACTAAAGCTTATTTATGCTTCATCTTCATTGTCAAAAATGATAAACAGTTTTATCATCTCTTTGTTAGCTATGTACTCTACTTCCTATACTTCACAATCTTATACAAGATCTAATTCTTGTAAAAATTTCTTAAATTCATCTACTTAATTCTTTTTAATCAAAATTTGGACTTATTTTCTCTCCTTAGCAAAGATTGGTCTAATAACATTGAAAGATTAATCAAAAATCCAATTACTATAGTTATATTTGATCAATATCTAAAAAGTAAATATTATTAATTTATACATTGACAAGTGCATCTATTCCATATGGAAAATCTATTAATGGTCTAAAGCTTTTTTCCTTTGCCAAACATTAAAGCATTACACAACCTGTGGTAGGATCAAATTTTCTTAATAGAAAATAGTTTCTACTTAAGAATTCAAAACTTAAAATGTGTCTCAACTACAATAATATGATTAAAATACTTATTAGAGAATACTTTCATCAACATTCTGCTATTACATGATATTTTATTTTGAATTCAAAATTATTAATGAAAATTTGTTTATACGATTCAATTTATTATATTAGCAAAAAATGAACAAAGAATATCTTGCTATGTAAAATTAAATTTTATCTCAATTCTAATTTGATTTCTAAGAAATAATTATCATTTTTTTTGGAGATATTGATATAATTTGATAATATATATATAAATCAAATCATGTTTTCTACAAGGTTATTTATTCTTTCCTCTCTGTAACCCCATTCTCCTTATTTTGTCAAAGGTTTTTTAATTTTACCACTTTTTAATTATCCTTCTGGATGATTTAATTTTAATGGTCTAATTTTTATTTAAATAAATATACACTAAGAATTTGGTAACAAAATCAAAATTCTCTGATGCATTTGCAATTGTATTTACAATGTCTTCAATACAAATAATATCCTTTTCACTCATATACTCTTCTATAATTTCATTTGATTTTAATGCAATAATTTCCTTCTCTTTCATTATATGTCCTCTCTTTACTATTAAATCATTGATAATTTATCGTGTTGGCAATCTAAATAGATTTCTTATCATTACCCATATGTAATATAATTCTCAACTAATTTTAACTTCCTCCAAATATCTACTGTAGTCTTCACAAACACAGCTGTATTAACCTTGTTTAATCTAAATTCCTTCAATATTTTTTGTTGTCTATTAGAGATATCTTTAACACTAAAATAATCTAGTTAAAATTTTATACCCTCTAATTCTCACCACAAGTAATGTTTTATAAATGGGAATAGATTTTACATCAATTGTTTCTACATTTTATTTACGTTCCTAAATTTGTTATATATTGATAATACCTTTCTTTTAAAATATGAAAATGCTGTTTATTATTTACGATATTTATCTACAAACTTTTCAGGATGAATAAAATCCTTAGTCTTTTATTTCTTTTTCTAAATTCTCTCCTTTATTTAACGTGCTCTCTCTTCATTCAGACTTGATTAATGCTTTCTCTTTTTCATTATGTCTGTAAGAACATATTTCTTCCTTAAAATGATAAGGAAATATTATACTATGCTTGTGGTATATTATCCATCAACGATTAATTTAATTAAATTCAAAATATGAATGAAAATCAAATCAACCCAGAGAATTATTATCGTTTAGAATGTGTAATTGGAGAAGGATCTTATGGCTAAGTTTATAAAGGCATATAAATGGATAATGGAAAGGTAGTTGCTATCAAAATAGTACCATCTTCAGGAGAGATTGAATCACTCAAAAGAGAAATTCAAATACTTAGAGATTGTAGATGTGATAATATTGTAAAATATTTTGGATCTTATCATTCAAATGGATAGTTATGGTTAATAATGGAATATTGTTCAGGAGGAAGTGTTATAGAATTGATTAAAGCCTTATAACATCCTTTACCTGAAGAAATAATTGCCACTATTCTATATTAAACATTAAAAGGCATTGATTATATGCATAGCCATAAAAAAATACATAGAGATATTAAATGTGGAAATATTCTAATTGATCATTTAGGCAATATTAAATTAGCTGATTTTGGTGTTTCCACTTAACTAGTACACACTATGGCTGACACTGATACAGTTATTGGAAGTCCTTTTTGGATGTCACCAGAGATTCTATTAAAATCAAGATATAGTAAAAAGACTGATATTTGGTCGTTGGGTATCACAGCTATAGAAATGGCAGAAGGTGAACCACCATATGCTCATATTCATCCAATAAGAGCAATGTTTGCTATTAAAAATAATCCTCCTAACTCTTTAACTGATTAAAGTAAATGGTCAAGAGAATTCAATTAATTTGTTAAAAGATGTTTGATTTTAGATCCCAAAGAGAGACCTTCCACTAAAGATTTATTATAAGATCCATTCTTTCAGAAAAACTGTAAGAGTAGAGAATATATTCAATAATTCATTCTAAAATAGAAAAAGCAAATCGAATCATATAAAATAAGTAAATAAAAGAAACAGAATGAATAATAATTTTAATTTTCATAGGAATAGGTTGGAGTCCCATTAGATACTTTAATAGAATGTGAAGAAGAAGAAGATTTAGGAACAATGATTATAAACAATGTAGATGCTATCTAAATGAATGAAACAGGAACTATGTTAGAACATCAATATGAAGATTCAGATGTCTATGAAAATGCTATGAATAAAGTGGTATGTATTGTATTAACATTTATTAGTCAGAATTTGGATTATAAAGTTTGAATCAGTAAAGGACATCTACAATTGCAGAAACTCAATAGTTAAAAAAGAAGTAAATAGAAGATAAAATTAATTAATTAAATGAGGAGATGCATCATGAAATTTAAAAAGTGAAACTTAAATATGGAGAATAAATCAGTTTACTTTAAAAAGCATTTAATTAAATGATGACTTAAAAACATGAAACTCATAAGTCTGTACATGAATAGAAAGGATTTCCATTGACAACAAATTACTATAAGTAGATGGAATAAAAACATAAAAGTTCAGCACCTTCCACTCCTATTTAATTATAAAATAAGACAAGATTGGATCAAGAAAATTTCAATTTGGAAAATCAATTAAAATAAACTAAAATTTAAACAACAAATCTACAGTATCTTAATATTATAAATTAGAAAATTGTAATTATAAATTCAGAATAGAATAAGTGATGTACCAAAATTAGATAATAGTTAAAAGCTAATAAAACAATTAATTAATAGAAAAAATTGATTTGGATTTATAATAGTTTTTTTTGTTTAATTTTGTATTATTTATATAGATGATGTTAATCATGAATATTAATAATAATTGAGTACAAATAATTGATATTGTATGTAAATTATTATTTTGGTCACAAATTAATTTTAATAACTAAAATGCCTAGAAAAACAAAAGCTCGTTCTCGTTTAGATAAATATTACAACCTTGCTAAAGATCAGGGATATAGATCAAGAGCAGCATTTAAATTGTTCTAATTAAATCGCAAATACAATTTTCTCAATAATGCAAGAACAGTAGTAGATTTATGTGCAGCTCCAGGAGGATGGATGCAAGTGTGTGCTTCAATAATGCCTACAAGTTCAACCATTATTGGTTTAGATTTGGTTCATATTAAACCAATTCCAGGATGCAAAGCATTCACCTAAGACATTACAACACCATAATGTGAATAATTACTTAAAAGAGAAATACCATCAAAAGCAGATGTTTTCTTACATGATGGTGCTCCTAATGTTGGAGCTAGTTGGGCTAAGGATGCTTATAACTAAAATGATCTTGTCTTATCTTCCTTAAGATTAGCATCTTAATTTTTAAAGAAGGGAGGAGTGTTTGTGACTAAAGTATTTAGATCGACAGATTATAATTCATTAATGTGGGTTTTTAACAAATTTTTTTCAAAGGTAGAAGCCACTAAACCTTTAGCAAGTAGATTTGTGTCTGCTGAAATTTTTGTTGTGTGTTTAGACTATTTAGCACCAGAATATATTGATGAGAAATTATTTGATTCTAAACATGTATTCAAAGATACTGAAACAGATATGTTATAGTAATAAATTTAGAAAGAAATTGTCTCAGTTGATAAAATTCTATAAAAGAGAACTTAGAGACATAGAAGTGGATATGCTGATGATGTTCATTAAACTGTTTATTAAATGATAGATTTTGAAGAGTTTCTTTATGCTGAAAATCCATATCCAATCTTTATAGAATATGCTGGGATCAAGATGACAGAAGAAGCTAAACAAAAGTATTTGGCTCTTACTAAACCTCCATAGGATTATACAATATTGATGGAAGATATTAAAGTATTAGGAAAGAGAGAAATTATATAATTATTAAAATGGAGAAGTAAAATCAAGCATTTTTTATCAAAATAAAAGAAAGAATAAAAATAAATAAAATAATAGGAGGAACATGAAAGTGTAGAATATGAAGATCTTGATGAAGTTGAAGATGAAGGAGATAATGAAGTAAATGAAGTAGTGGAAGAATAAGATGATCTTGATAAATTGGTTGATAAATAAAAAGAGGCATTGGAATAATAATATATTGATGAATAAAAGAAAGAATTAAAAGAATAAAGAAAATAAAAATAAAAATAAGCTTAGTAAGAGAAGAAATTAGCAGGTAGAGGAATAGGATTCACTCCTTAAGAAGAAGATTAAGAGTTATTTTAATTTTCAAAACATAAAAATTTGCTTAAATTAGGATATGTAGATGTAGAAGATAAACAAGAAGATAAATTAAAGAAAGAGAAATTGGCATTTAATAATTAAAAATAATTAGATTAAAATTTAGAATTAATTTATGAAAACAAAAAATAAAAGAAAGAAAATGCATTAGAAAGAATTAGAAATAAGAAGTAAGCTTTAGAATCAGAATAAGAAGAAGTTGATGATGATGAACTTGCTTGTAAACCAATTAAAAAAGTTAAGAAGTAAGAGGAACATTTAAAGGCTTCAGATTTAAGGAGCAAATTCTTTGACAAAGAGGAATTCTCAAAATTAAAGGAATAACTTAAAACATAGAAAGATGGTGTATTTGACAATCCTTTAAAAAATTAAAATATTACATAATTGGATAAAAAGAAAAAAGAGAAAACTGACAAGGAATAACCTGCAGATAAATTCAAGAATGACTCAGATAGTGATGGATAAGAAGAAAAAGTTATGGATCCAAAATAATTAAAAAATCTTTAAAAGTAAATTCAAGAAGACTTAAATTAATTAGATGATAATAAAGATGTTGATTTATTATAAAGGGTTGAATAAAAAAGAAATGGAATATTAAAGAAAATTAAGTATATATATTTATATCCTTTTTAGATACAAAAATTAATTAAAATGCATTACCAGGAGAGGATGAAAAAGTTAAATAGTTTGAACTAAATCTTCCTATTTCAGATATGGAAAAAAGAAGAAGAAAATTAAAAAATTAGCAAATAGAGAAGAGAAGAAAGCTAAGTAAGCATCAGAAAAGGATCCCAATCATAAAGAATTAGAAATTGTTCAACAAAAAAAAATTGAGGATTATGATATTGATTAATTAGCTACTAATCTAGCATTAGCAAAAAAGATGATGAGGAAAAAGACTAGAGAATAAATAATTGAAAATTCATTTGGAAGAGAAAAGTGGGAAAATGAAGGTTTACCTTAATGGTTTGTAGATGATGAAGAAAGACATGTATTTAAGATGGAACCTATTACAAAAGAAGAATTTTAATAAGAAAAATAAAGATTATATGAAATTAATTCTAGAGTACCTAAAAAGGTATTTAAACAATATTATTATTTAAGATTATGGAAGCTAAGATTAGAAAATGGAAAAAGGCTCAAAAAAAACTTAAAACTGCAGCAAAAAAAGCATAGACTGTTTTTGATACTGATGGTATTAATGAAAGAACAAAAATGTAACAAGTGAGAAGAATTTATAACAAAGAAAAAGCTAATATCTCAAAAGAATAAGAAAGAAGAGTCATTGTTGCTAGAAAAGGACAAGCAAGTGGAAGTATTAATATTAAATTTAATTCTAGAACTTAAAAGTTCAAGAAAAGTACTTACTGTTGATAAAAGATTGAAAAAAGATAAAAGAGCTATGAAAGCTAAGGCTAAAATTGGAAAAGGGAAAAAGAGAAGACAAGTTTCTAGAAGAAAAGGAAAAAAGTAGAAGTCTTGATTTCTTCTGTTTATAGTATATTAAG
>JPFL01000563.1:0-30168 GCA_000733385.1 Paramecium biaurelia
TATAGATATAATGTATAATTTTTAGGATTCTTAAATTAATGAACTTAAACTATAGAATTAAGCTATGAAGTAGGATATTTCAAATCTATAATTAATTTTAAATTAATTAAACACTTAATTAGAGGAGAAGGAGGCAAAATTAAAACTTTTAAATTTTATGGTATTAAATCAATAGCAATAAAAAAATGAATTTGGAACCATTATATATAATAACTTTAAAATATGAATATAATTTAACTATATATGCATCATTCTTCAATTAAATTAAGTAACTATTATATTATTATTTATTCATTCTTTCCCTCATTTTTTTTAAATAATTCATATACTTTTTTGTCTCCTTTCATTGTAATTTCTCCCAATTACTATTTTTATATACTATTAATATGTCCATTTGAAAACAAACTGTATAAATCCAAAATTGTCAATTCTTACCAAGGCTCTGGTTGATCATGATTCAATTGTTAAAGATTTTATAATTTCTACTTTAATTATTAAGATTAATTGTTAGTATTTTAAATTAATTTGACACCAGTTGATCCAAACCCTCCTTCTCCTCTTTGAGTTTCAGTCAGATTTTCAGTTTCTTAAATATCACTTTGTACAACATATTCAATAATCATTTGAGCAATTCTATCTCCATAATTTACTTTGAAATCGTTATCTCCAAAATTAAATAATAAAACACATATTTCTCCTCTGTAATCTTCATCAATAACACCAGCACCAACATCTATAAAATTTTTAGCTGCTAATCCAGAACGAGGAGCTTTAATCATAAAGAACATACATACCAATTCTACCATATGTGCCTTCTAATAAGGCCATTGAGATGCCAGTTTTGATTACTTATTTACCTTTTGCAGGAACAATTGATTCTTCAGCACTAAATAAATCATAGCCAGCTGCCTTAAGGGAACCCTTTTTTGGTATAATGGCTTTTTCAATCAATCTCTTCACATAGATCATATTATTTAAATAATTTATTTAAAGCGCGGCTAGATGTATTTATATTCAATACATATTATAAATATTATTAAGATTTACTAATCAGCTTAGGTCGTATGGTGTAGTGGTTAGCACCTTGGACTTTGAATCCAGTGACCCAGGTTCGAGTCCTGGTATGACCTAAACTTTTTTTTATAAAGTTTTAATTAAATTTATTTTTAGTTTTAAAAATAAAGAAAATAAATTTATTTGTTGTATTATTTATTATAAAATCATTTCTATTTATTATAAAATCATTTCTACTTTTGTTAAAATTAAGAATTGATTTCTTCTTCTGATGATGATTAATCTTGATTTTTGTTAATATTGGATTCTAGTCCATTTGAACTATCACAACTGCTTGATGAGTGAGGTTAAGTTTATATTTATTGTAAATATAATTTAATTGAAACTTTTGGAAACATCTTGTCAAAATTATCAAATAAAAGTTTTAGAAATTTCATTTAATATCCAATTTATTCAACTGATTAAATCTAATTAATTTAAGCTCTCATAAAGCAAGGAGCAAATATAATTGCCAAATTATTCATATTCATATGATTTAATTCAGAATAACTTCCAACACAAATAAGAAATCTGACCATAACTATTAACAAAGATTTATTTTCAATAGGTAATTATGCAAATATCTCATCTAATAGTGCAATCTCTGTTTGAGAAGTTATTACTAATTATTTTATAATAGCAAAATACAATTTATTTGATTACAAATATGGTTGAAAATCTTGTTAGGAATTAATGGTTCTGGTAACTCTAAAAAAAATCTCTTTATAAGACTACAAACTATTCTCACATCTTTAACAGCATTCAAACATTCATAATTCTCATTAATAAGCAATTTGTATAATTATTCTTCTTCTGTTATTGACCCCTGTTTTCTAAAAATATCTGGTATTTAAAATCTATCTGTATTTATCATAAAGTAAGACAGCAAATAATCTATTACTATAGGGATTTAAAATTAATTTAACTTTTATTTACTCATATGTTAACCAAATGAACTTTATGATTACTTAATTAATTGAGTAGACTCTATTTGTTCTAAATTCTAATTTTATTTAGGAAAGAAATTTATCCAATTAGCTTAAAAATGTGATATCCTTTATAGATCTTCTACCCTTAAAATATAGTTTAAACATACTATTCAATATATTAAGTTTTCTTCAACCATATTCTCCATCTCTTTGAACATTAAAACCATAGTTTTGTTGTTATTTTTAAACTTGCTTGATAAAAATATAAACACTATAACTAAATATAGTATTTGCTAGAAAGTTATTTCAACATCTTTCGAAATCTTTTCAACAATGATAATCCATCATGTTCTGCAACTATATATACAATAGTATATGTACTAAAATATTATTGCCATCAAATACTTTTGATCTATTTTATTATCTAAACAATTGATTGTATGATATAAAATCTTATCATTGTCAAAGTTACTCTATATATTTCCATTAAATAAAAAGCATATGTGTTATTGTTTAATACCTAAATTTAAAAATCTAACATACCTGAATTTAATAGAAAATTGCTTTTTTCAATATCAGACAAATTTGTATATTTAGCAACTTATAATTTTTATTAGTAATTCTAATCTAAGGATGGCTAATATTTTTTAAGTGCCTTTTTAATATCCTTTACATTCATTTTATTAATATTATTTCTATTATTTACTTAATTTAATTATAAATGATAAATATTCATTCCATATCTCAAATCCACTTTAAAATCATATATACATTTAAATCATTTCATAATAATTATACTGAAATTATCCATCCAAATATGTTTATTACTACTACTTATATATCTAACATTTATATAAATCTATTAAAACAAGATTCGTTTTAAGACAAATTTGTTTCAAAAGAATAATATTGATAGTTTATATTGCAATTTTATATAGTTTAGAATGAGTAAATCTATTTGGTATTTAATATTTAAAATAATTTGATGACTAAAAATAATCAACAAACATTTTGATAGAATACAAATTATCAAAATCATAATTTTTTTTACAATTTACTATTTTTAATTTAAATTTCTGGAAGTACTTTATTTCTTTTGAGTTGACTTTTTGTAACTCTTAATAGCATCATTTTATGTCTAACTCTTTATATAGTTTCAAATTTATTTATTATTGAAACATATGCTTTTGTTCTTTTATATTTCAAAAATTTAAGTATAAATTAAAATGGATAAAACATATACAATTAAAATCTATCTAAAATTAATTATTGCCAGCTTTATTTATTTTTATTAATCTATTCTATTATTTAAGTAATATTATGCGAAGGAAAATAATAATCATAGTTATAAATTTAATCTAAATCTGTTTCAGATTCATTATAAAGTTAAATATAAAGGTATGTAATTTCTTTTATTTATTTAACAAGTTATGGATCATCTATAAACTTTTACATTTAATTATAAATTATTTTGATATTCTCTGCATGCATTTATTCAAAATCTTTTATTTGATTTCTATATTCATCAACATCATTATTGGTAATTGCATCATAAGGATATGATTCAATTGATGGTTCATTTAGATTTGATAACAAAGAAGGACTCTTTGTATTCTACCTTAAAAATTTATGATCATAAATAGATCCTACTTTATATATTCTTTTAGGATTATATATTTAAGTAAATTTTGTTCTCTTTTCTATTCTAACATCAGATTAGATTTCTAAATCTATACACTTTACTGCTCTCTGTTAACTGGAAGTAACAAGATATTCTTCAGATACAGGAAATACTTTAACAGAAGGTATTTAATCTTCATTACCTAGAAGGATTATATTTGGTTCAGGTTCCTACTCTACAATATGTTAACATTTTTATTAATTTTAAATAAGTTAAGGATTATCTAAAGCAAAAATTCTAGCACATTCTTAAACAAATAACATTTCTGCTCTTGTCATTATTGGTTTCTCAATAGTTCTTCGTTTATGGTGTCTTCTCTCTTAATTTACATTGTAAGCATGTCTCTTAAGTACTAATTCTTTATTTGGAATTAATTGAACTTAAGGACATTAATTTAATTGATGATCAATTTTATTACAGACAGGACAAAATTAACCTTCTTTTATAAGTTATTAATCTAAATTAAGAATTAATTAATCTCTTAATTAACAATATTTTTAGAAATCTTCTGGGAAATCTTTTAATGTTTCTAAAAAATCTGATTTTGATAACATTAATAAACTAACATATCCAGCTGCTTTAAATAATTCTTTATCTTGACCATGTAATAAAAACTCTTTAACACATATAAATCTACCATGACTAATATGAGAATTAATCTTAGATCTTTGTTTTCCATCTGTATGTTAATATAATAATATTCCTTATTCAATATAACATAAATGATGTTCTCCATTAAATTCAATAGAAAATGTATTTTATGGTGGTATAATTTTTCTTTTGATTGATTTAAATAGAGCATTACGAAATTCAGCACTGAAATATTTCTATAAAAACTCACATTTTAAAATAAATATTTTATATGCTTATTTATCTAATTCTTCTTTTAATTCATCTGACAATTATCCCAATAATGCTTATTCCATTTCCAAATCTACTTCATCATCCTCTTTCCAACGATATGTCAAATATTCTTTGATTCTATTATTTTAATTAAATAATTTAATTACTAAAATTATAAAGCAAAAGGAATCTCTCTTTCTCTCATATACTTATTTATCACTCTCATCTTTTTGTTTCTCTCTACTTAATTTTAAGTGATGTCATCAATTATACCACCAATAAAATTTACACTATAAGAGAACCATAAGCAAGCACAAAGAATAAATATTATAGTAACTACTTTCTCTATTTAATTTTAAGGTACATTATCTCCATATCCAATTGTTAACATTGTAACTATTGCAAAATAAAATGCTTCCAAATACTATGATGACCATCTTAGATTTCCTAATCTCTTTGAAATAATCCAAGAAACTTCATCATCTATACTACTAAACCAAAACCATATACAACTGAATAAATGTGCAATGTATATTAAAGATAGTAAAAACTTTATCAAACCTATTCTACCTCTCTAAGGTCTAGTAAGGTATGAAATTTAATCTACTTTTAAAAAGGATTCATAAACATATTTTAGTTAACTCAAAAGAAGAATTAAAATTAAATCATAATTTCCTTAAGGTAAATAGTTATTGATTATCAAAATAAAAGTTATGCATTGATCAATTAAAATTGATCTATTTGTTTACAACTTAAGTATTTCCCAACGATCTACTATTGCTTTGCCTGTTTTATATGTAATTGTATTAATATTAACAAAATAATCTAATTATAATATTATAAACATTAGTATCGAAAATATCCTATCTTCAGATACCAAAATTTTTGAATTAAATGAAATTTCTAGGGGTACTAAAAATACTAATATTCCTCTCACGAATGTAACAAAAAAGTCCCAATACATTTTAAACATACTTTCTGGTTGAATTATTGGTATACAAGAGATTATCAACAATAAGTGCTTCAAAAATGATGTTTATATTTATTAAAGACTTTCCTTTATTTCTTCAAATGCTCGTTTTTTTATTATTTGTTTAGTCAATATTCTTTATACTGATATAAATGAAAGTTCTTTACGCTAAAACTATTTGGCATAGGCAATTACATTTGAACTATGTATATTGTAAACTATACTTTTCAGATGCTTTATCACTAATTAAATTTAAAATACTATAATTTAAGGTCTCTAATTATCGTCTTTTTTATCCAACTTTTTCTAAGAACCTTCGTATAAAAAAAAAAGTCATAAGACTTGAACCTGTATCTTTTGAGGATCTATTGATTTGAGTTTACATCTCTGATAATGAAATTGCATCGTTTTAGAGAAAATCTTATTCAGGTTTAGGAGTATATATTATATCAGGAGTTTTATCTGTTCTACTCAATGAGAACATACCATTTTGAAAAACACTACTAGGTCTTGATTCCTTAAGACAATATCCCAAATATTATTGTTCAAAGTCTTCATTTTACTCTGCTCTTAACTCTCCATCTAAACTGTTACTATAATTATCTTCAGGTTTCAGATTTTTCATTAAAATTAAATCAATTAAATTAACAATCCTGAAAATATTTAATTTTGAAGCAAAATTGTAGCATTACAAAATAATTATAAATGCTCTTTTGAACAAATTCAAAAATAAAATTTGTAGAAATATATATATATATTAAAATCAATTATTACGTTCTAAATCTGAATTCATAATTATCGAACTACTTATCCTACTTTCTAAATTAATTTGACTCTCACTGACTTCTTTTTCAGTTTCAAACTATTTTTTCAAGTTTTCAGTCTGTTACTTAATCTATTGAAAGGATCCTATAATATTTTTTAAGGATTTATTAAATTTCTTTTTCTATTTAGGTATATTTAAATTAAAACAAATGGATAAATCATATATTTTTGTTATTTTCAAGATATTATAATTGCTAATTATGATGACTGTTTTTTTTTTAATGATTTCATTAAAACCTATCATTTTTAAAGAAGCAATCCTATGATGTCATAAATTCAAAAGCCATACAATCTGTGCTAAACTAAATAACCAATAAATAATTCAAATCTAAAAGTATGCTTTTTATATTAGTTCTCAATAAGTTCTAACTCTCTTTAAAGTTGATAATATAAAATAGTTATATTCTCTATTATATTATCATTAAAATCTACCACTGTAAATGTATTCTTTTAATATTGTTCTTCTAAGTTTTGCCTTTCTTTACTTCGCTCCATACCTTCTTTTATCTAGTCAATTTAACAAAGAAGCATTCTCATTTACTTCTTTCAAACCCTAAAGAAATATTTAAATCAAGTATTGATTTTTTTTATTTTGCAATGCTTAATGGAGATTGATTAAAAATTGAATATTTAACTGTATTAGATACCTACATTTGTGGATCATTTATAAACTGCTGCTTGATATTTACTATTAGTCTAAACTTTAAAACATGTACTAATATTTCCACTTGAACTCATTGATTCTTATTAATAAATTAATTGAATATTTTATTATTCTTAAATGAATTAAGTGTTTCAGATTAAAAAAATACTTGAGCAAATTACTAAACCAGATCCTTTTATAATTTAATCACTTTAAAATCTCTTTGAATGTTCTATATTATGATATTTTTGTTTCTATTCTACTAAAAGGGAAGTATTTAATCCTAAGCCTACTTTTTAAAGTTATGATTAATTGATAGACAAGCCAAACAAAAATATCCATTTCTATTTATAGAAGTTATAGATTTACATTTGTTAATTCTTATATTTCACAAAACTTTTAAAAATCTTAGTTGTAATTCTTTATTGTATCCATAAAATCTATTTTAGAAAGTATTAACAATCTGACATAACCGTTATATTTGAAGAAATTAATAGTGGAACTTTGAATAATGAATTCTGTTACAAAAAAAAATTATTCATATTTTATTTAAGAATGTATTTTGATCTTTTCCTTTTATCTAATTTTTCAATAAGTTCATCAGACAACTATTCCAAAAGAGTTTATTCAATCTCTAAATCTACTTCATAATTCTCTTTCCATTTAAAATTCAAATACTCTTATATTCTAAAATGCCGAACAGAATCATTTCTTGAAATGGAATTTTTCTTTTGATCCATATATAATTTTGAGAGTGGTGTTTTATGAAGACATTCAGCATTTATACTTTTATAACTAAGACTTCTGCTTATATGAGGGTTGCTTATATTAGGCTCCTTCTAGATTCTCTTAAAAATGATCATGATATTATTATCGATTAAAATCTTCAGTATTAAACATACCTATATATTATATTAGAAATATAATGAATTCTATAAGGTTAATTAATGTAAAGAGACTTTAACTTGCACTTCATAATGTAAATCAATAAGTTGATCTCTGAATTTTGAGAAATAAAATATTGAAATAATGATAAAATGTTACTTTTTATATTATTATAAAGTAGGAAATTAAGTATATAAATCTGTAAGAAATATTTAATAGTATTCTATGATCAAATGAGTTCTATTGAGAAGAATAATCATATATTCTTCTTTTAATAAACTTTTAATTAATTTAAATGAGAAGTTAATAGATGTGAAATTAAATATTTTATCAATAATATACTCTTTTTTTCATTACAATATAATGGAAAGGAATTTTGGTTCAGGATTTGATAGAAAAAGAATAATAAATTATAATTCAGATTCTTATGATTGTGCCATATGCTCAAGTGTACCTCGTGAACCTAAAGAATTTGTTGCTTGCAGTTCTATTTATTGTCGATCATGTATTGATTAATGGATAGAATAATCTAAATAAATTATATTTTATATAACATATTAGTGGTGTTAGTAAGAATAATTGTTGTTAAAAATACACAATTACTAATTTATCAGAATAATTGTAAAGAAATTATAATAATCTATAATTGAGATGTAATTTATAAATATTATTCTAGGTTTAAACTGTTAATAAGAGATTAATATTAATTTAATTGATTAACATGAGATAGAGTGTAGTACAATAAAATAACGTATTAATTTCGAATATTGTGGGAATATAATTCCATAAGATAATAATGATTTAGTATTATTTCATTACCTATTAGTTTTGTGATTCTAAATTGTTAGTTGCTCAATCTAGTGAAAAATAAATAAGATATATCTGATATATATAAATTAGTAAAAGAATGTTTATAAGCAAATCCAATTAATTAAGAAAGTTAACTTGGATACTCTATATTAATTCAAACAAAACTTAGTATAATTGATTATCATACATCTATATTAAAATTTATTAATTATCTATTATTAATAATAACTATAATATATTCTATTTAATAAACCAACAAGTAATCCAATAAAGAATATCTATTAGATACATCAAAGTTAGAGCAAACCCATTATAAAATAATCCTCTTATAATATCAGTAACAAATTTCATATAAATCCATATTTTAGTGTTTTTATTAATAATATAAATAAAAAGATCCAATCATTTGTTCATAATCTCTTCAGGTAGATTTTGAGTGTTCCTACAAACTAGATCAATGTTTGAATTTGCTCTTAATCTCCTGATACCATCAAAATCAAGTAATTTAGACAATTTGAAAATGGCTTACATTTCATCTCCAAGCTTCTTAATTAATTTTCTATTAACTTCATGTTAAGGATGTTAATCTGCACTCTATTATAATATCAAATCATATGCCTATCTTAATTTATTCAATTACTCTATATATTCTATGATAAATTCTAATATCCCTATCAATACTTTGAGTTCGAAAAAAGGATTTATTATTAGATTTATTAGATTATATTACCTAACTTTTCCTAGTTCTTTTTCTTTCAAATGAAACATTTCTTTTTTATAATTATAAAACAATTACGTGTTTCTTGCTCTATTTTCTAGAGAAGTCCTTGAAATAGGTATTTCTTTTTCCTCAATCATTGAAATAATTGGTTTTGATGCAAAATCAAATAATAGTTATTAAGAATTAGTAAGAAGAATTTCTTTTAATTTATCAATCTCATTCAATTTTGTCAAGATGTTAAATACATCTAATTATTCATTAATTTTATCACTAATATTAAATATTATATGATTATACACTGCTTAATTATAAAATAAGACAGAAAGGGAATTCGAGAATGCCTTTCTCAGACATAATTAATTCAAAAAGATCTTCATATTAAACCTTAATGGTTACGATCTATTTAATATAAGATTAATTTATTTTTTAAAGTAATCTAATCCACTTATGCAATTCAATCTTGAAGCTAAAATATTATGGTCTTTTATTGCCAGTTATGTATTTTAATTACTTTTATCTTCATTCTCATTCAAACCTTAATTAATATACTCATTATTTTCAGTTGTTGGACGATCGATCAACATAATATGTTTATCAGGCTAACTTTTTCCAAAAAGTCTTAGGATTTTACTTTTATGTTTAATTTCACTATTAGGTATCTGTTGTTATTAACCTTCTCTATTTACATAGTATTCTTGTCTTAACTATTTATCTTCATAAGCATTATCAATTAATTTTAGATTTGATTAATGCTATTTATTCTACTCTTCAATATCAGGACTAAACTCATAAATCTTATTCGATAATTCTACAAACACTACTTAATTTAAAAAAAGGGTAACTTGTAATTTTATTATAAGCTGATATGATGAATCCCATAACAATTAAGGATATCTAGAGTAAACCTCCTAATTTTGATAGTAAATCAGTAACATTTTAATTCTTTCTCTCAATCAACATAGTAATTGGACTTTTACGAAAATAGAATGCTGCATAAATAGTATCGGAATCTCTTCCCAAATCAGTAATTTCTTTGGTCTCTGTGTTATCTATCGAAATAAAATTCAAATTCTGATCCTCACTTCAAATTCACAATGATGTTCTTACTTAAATGGATAAAGATCAAGATTATTTAAAAATTAATATTATCTAAAGTAAATGTTGGCCTATTTGGTTATCCTTTTAGGTACAAATGATAAGTAACTTTAATCATCCAGAAAAATAGATATATAGTCTGATCCAATTTTATTAGGATTTATTACCTATTTTAAGAAGATATACTTTACTTTATTCACTACATAAACCTATACTTTAAAATTTCCATTCTATTCTAATTGTTTTTTTATTTCATCATCTGATGCACAAGTTCTATCAGTCGAAGTACTTTATTTGCATGGAGTAACTTCGATTTTAAGAAAGTTAAAATTATTGGCTTTTAATAAAATTCTAATATACATGTATATGTTCCTCCAATATTCATACTTATTTATGTTCTATCCTTATAGATATATACATTACTATGGACAAAGTAAGTTCTAGAGTTATAGTCTCTCGAAGTCTTCTGAAATGTTTTTTCCATATCGTTCAAAAATTGATTAGAAACGCTCTAAGGTGCATGGAACCAAAGGAAGTTAGGTAATGGTTTTTATAACTGTTCCATTTGGAAGTCTTTCATACTCCCTACATAACCCTCTATTGTAATACCTTTATTATAAATTTATAGTAAAGTATGGTTGGTTTAAAAAGTTACTCTGTTCAATTCCTAATGCCATTATAAAATCTTAATCATCCAATTGCATATTAGTTAGAGTGTCATCATAAACCTAAGTTTACTTAGTAATGATATTTCTTCCAGCCAAATAATCAGCAAAATTTGTTGAAAAAAATAGAAATACAAGAAAGATTGTCGCAATAGAAGTAAAACCACCAAATGACGATTAATAAGTAGATTTGTGATTCATTCCAAGGCTTGGGGACTAAGCAAAGATATCACAAACTCTTAAGTCTCATTCTAGTAGCAATCTATGTTTACATTAATTTATTTTTTCCATTGCGATATATTTTTTTTAATAATATTTTAAAACAAATTTTCCAATAATAAACTATCTATTCTATAAGTGCTTTTAGATTTTAATTATATGATAATTTATATTTAAAATTAAACTCTAGAAATTGAAGAGAAGAGTTAATTATCAAAATCATAACATTTCAATAATATTTATATTTAAAAATATATAACTTATATAAATTCTTATCCTCCAAAAAAGAATATTTCATTTAAATTTTATCTATGTAAAAACTATTAAATATCAACGAACAGGTAAATATCCCTAAAGAATGATTATTAAATTAAAAATAATGAGGAAACATAATTTAAAGAATCATTATGTAAATCAATTTTATTTGATAACTCTTATCCTAAGACAGTTAGTATCACATGTAAAATAATTAATCTTTATATTTCTAAGTTTTATTTCAAGAACTAACATAAAAGTTAGTCTAAGAATTTGTATAATATATTTTTTATTAGATTCTAAAATTGGGACTAATTATCAATTTCTATTCATTAACAATGTAAATTTTAACTAATCTAAAGACCTCTTAGGTGCTAAATTTGTGACAATATCATACATAATATTATAGTTAAAAAAAATTATTACAAATTTTAAAGACGTCAAACAAATCATTCCTTTTTTACAATGAGTTTATCTAATTTAAAGAATATTATGAATTTAATTTAAACCTTGTAATTTAAATAAAGTATTCCATTGTCCATGGAATTGATTTATGATTTTGTTTATACAAATGTCTTTTTACTTATTATTATTGATAACATTTAATCTTCATTTTTCCAATCCTAGAGTATTGAACAAGTTTTTAAGTTGCAATGGAAATAACCTTCTTTTTTGTTCCTATTGATATAGGAAATACAACTTAATATTATTAACTCAAAGTTTGATTGTAAGAGTGTTTTTGATTTTTTATTAAATTGGATATTCATGAAACATATATGAATTGTATATTTATGATGATCTTGATTTAATTTATGGAAATTATTAAATGGAATGATTTGTATTTTGTATAATAAATAAAATGAATTTCTCGAATCTAAAATATATAATAGTATAAAATTTAATCATATATTTAATCATTTATATAATTTTGAATCATAAATGATTAATTTGAGATTTAGATTTCTAATTTTGATTTAAATAATGTGTGAAAAATATGATTTCTACATTAGTTTATACAGAATTAAATAACTAATTTTTTTTAAATATTGGCTTTAGAATAGTATTAAACAATGTAAAAAAATAGATTAATATGAAAATTTGGAACAAGCATATTTTATAAGAGTTGTCAACAAAAATAATAGAGTTATATAAATAAGTTGATTATATAATTAAAAGGATTGGGACAGTGATAAAATAATGTTTATATTTTAATTAAAAAAAGAATGAAGAAATAAGATTGGAAATTCATGTAGGTATTTGGTGACAAAGCATCTTCAGATAATGTTAGTGATGAGGATATCATTTCTGCAGTGTAATTTGAAAGGACTGGAAGATTTTTAGGATTAGGAGACAGAGCTGGTCGATTAATAATATTTGAAGTACCATAAAACAAGAAGAGAGATAAGGCTGAATATTAGTATTAGTTTTAATGATTAATTAGGTATCTGACAGAATTATAATCACATACAAGAGAATTCGATTTTCTTAAGAGTACTGATATAGAAGAGAAGATTAATTAATTATAATGGTTAAGAGCTCAAGGCAAAAATATGTATGTTTTATCAACAAATGATAAAACAGTGAAGTTATGGAAGGTCAGTGAAAAAAATGTGACAAAAGTTATCAAACCAAGTGGTAAGGATTTAGGAATGCCTAAATTATAAGTGGTTGAGAGTGGATTAATTCCAAGGTAAATAATTAATAAGATTAGAAAGTGTGAGAAAAGTATTTCCTAATCTACACAACTATCATATAAATTCATTGACTGTTTCAAATAATGAAGAATTTGTTTTAACATCAGATGATTTAAAAGTTTATTTATGGAGTATTGAATAACCATCAAAAGCATTTGTTGCAGTTGATTTAAAACCTGAGAATTTAGATGAATTAAGTGAAGTTATAACATCATCAACATTTCATCCTACATTGGATAATTAATTATTATATACAACTAGTAAAGGAATCATTAAATTATGTGATATGAGAAAATCAGGAATATGTGATAATACAGCAATTACAATGGCAGAACCAGAGGATCCAGCTAAAAAGAATTTCTTTACTGAAATAGTTACTTCTATTTCTGATGCTTGTTTTAGTCGAAATGGCAAATATATATTTTCAAGAGATTTCTTAACTGTTAAAGTATGGGATATTGCAATGACCAATAAACCAGTTGCCACTGTTTAAGTATTCGAACCACTCAAATCAAAACTATGCGATCTATATGAAAATGAAAGTATTTTTGATAAATTTTCAATACAATCAACTCTTGATTCAAATAGTTTTGTAACTGGTAATTTTAATAGTACCTTCCACATTGTTGATAGAATGGGTATTATTTTTAATTAATATCATAATAGGTGAATGTAATTCATAATATGAATTGAATTTTAATAAGAAGACTATAGTGAGATAAATTCCACCAAAATATTTTGAAAATTTGGGATCTACATATGATTTTAATCGTAAAGTTCAGAAAATTAGTATGTGTTAAACTTAAAATCTTTTTGCTATTGCTTGCCTTAACTGTCTATATTTCTATACAGCATGAAAAATTTATATATATAACATATATGTTATTTATACATTTTATTATAGATTTTGATTCTAATATGATTGAGTATCTTTAAAAAGTATGTTCTATGAAATATACTCATACTGTTATTTCTAAAATCACTTATTGTATTAAGAACCTTAATTAATTTGTGTGAATCTACTTACACATAAATATTCAATCATTAACTTTTATTTCACTATTTTACCCAACAGCTACATGATTATTAAATAAATATATATATAAGAAATTGCATCCAATTCACAATAATTAAGATAACATATGCAAATTAAATAGCTAAGAAAAATATAAAAACTTAACAACATAGTAGCAAATGAGAATATTGAAATGTGGCAATGTGTTATTTATTATACTGTTATATACTATCATTTTTTTGTTTTGTATTTTGCTCCAAGAACAAGTTGTAATTTTCCTCCTGTTGATCTACCTAATTGACTTGAGCATTTGCTAATAGATTATTGACATTCTTTACATGCAAGTAACAATTCCTCTAGCATGGGAAAATACAGTGTTATTAGTTGAACACTATGGACATTTGACATCCATGAAATATGAATTAGGTGCTTAAATCAATCTCTTTAATTTGTGCTTTCTCTTTTCACTTTCATATTAGGGTCTCAATAAATCTTGGTCCATTATTTAAATTTATTTTTAAATTAATTTATTTATTTCAAACATACTCTAATGAAGAAGAAGACATTTCAAAAAAAGAATCTCTGTCTAGACACAGATGAAGACTCTGTTTAAGCTGGCAGTGTTTATTCAGAAATTGGTCCAGATGGTCTTAGATTCCTTAAAGAAAATATCAAAGTTTCAAAAGAAGGTCTTTAAGTCCAAGGACAGTCATAACTTTAACCAATCAATGCCGATTACATACAAATTGTGAATAAACATTTAGGAAGAGGGGCAGCCGGAACTGTTAGCGAAGCCATTTATAAACCTCTTGGTATTAGAGTGGCCATCAAAGTAAATTAAAAGAACTATGAAAGTCCATAAATGCATATGACCGAGAGAAACGATACTAGTTAATGAATGACATTAAAATACTATTGCATAATAAAATGAATGCCGAAAACAATTCAGGCTATTATTGTTAGTTTTTAGTTAATTTATATGGAGCATATTTTGATGAAGGAAGTGTTAAAGTAGTATTAGAATTAATGGATGCTGGATCTTTGGGAGACATCTTGAGAATATATAGAGCAGCATAAATTAATGGGCCAATTATAAGTGAACCTATTCTAGCTAAAATAAGTTAACAAATTTTGAATGGATTAAGTTATTTACATTTAATATCTAATTAAATTCATAGAGATATTAAACCAGATAATATTTTATTGAATTCATAAGGATATGTAAAATTAACTGATTTTGGTATTTCAAGAGATCTTGAATAATCTGCTTTTTGTACTACAAATTGTGGAACTTAAGCCTACATGAGTCCAGAGAGGATAGGTGCTAAAAAATATAATCATTTAAGTGATATATGGAGTTTTGGGATAGTATTATATGAATTGGCAATGGGTAAGTATCCATTTTCAAGTGCCAAAACATATTTTGAAATGTTAGATGCAGTTGTGAATGAAGCACAACCTGAACTTTCAGGAAATTAATTCTCCCCAGAATTGAAAGATTTTTTGACTCGTTGCTTATAGAAGAAAATATCAATGAGAGCTTCAGCAGTTGAATTATTGAGTCATCCTTGGATACTCTAAAATTTTAATAAGGGAGAGTCTATTTCTGATTGGCTTTAACATGTCAAACATAATATTTTACCAATTGCCTAAAAAAATAGAGAAAACTAAGATTAAAAATTAAGATAACAATTAGAAAAAGATTGAATAATTGAAGTTTATAAAATATTATTATGTACTCATTTAAAAATTCAAATATTTTCTGTTAAAAATATGTAGTTAATGTATTAATATATATATAAGTGATAAAATTTAACAAAATTATACTCATTTTTTTTTGGAGAATGGGTTTTGAATAGTTTAAAATAATAATCTAGAAAGATCTGATATATTGTTTTATAGGGTTCCAACTATATTGTATATTAATTCTACTGATGTTATGATAGATTAATAGAGATTAGTTACGATAGCAATAACAGTTGCTATCACATACATATATAATTGAATCAGTAAAATAAATTTATAAAACAAGTTCTCATGAGATAGAGCATATCTAACATATAAATTATTATAAGTGTATATCCTCAAAAATAAATCTGAAATTAAAATAAAAGGGAAAATTAAAATACTAATAAGTAATGCCAATGAGATGCCAAAAATAAACTTAAGAATAGTAAATCCAATTTTTTTTAGCCTAAAGTTAGATTTAATATTTTAATTTCTCTCTACATCTTAACTTTAAGTTATTTTATTTTCTTCTTATTTCCTATGTTTGATTCTTCTGAGTAAACTCAAAACAAATAAAACTATATTGACATTAATTTACCATTTTTTTATAGCATCTGAATTCCAATTAAATTCTTTTTTCAATTTTCCTTTTTATTCATATATAGGGTTTCTAAACTAAATCCTCATTTTTTAGTATTTAATGGTTTATAAACTTAACATTCCTTTTTAAATTTTAGAAATTTCTTCTTTATCACCATGATCTGTGGTATTGATTTCTATCAGTTTATCTGATTCAGTGATATTTTAAATAATCAATTATATATTTTTAGGATCTTAAGAAGAGTCATCTTTTAATTATTGTTTATCATTAATACTGTTGGATGGTGAGAATATATTTAGCACTCCATTTTTATTGTATTCATTCATAGAATCCTTTAGAGTATCATTAATTCGATTTAAACTGCTATCATCTGTAATTTAGACCATTTTAGTATTATTTGGATCTTCATTATCACCTTAATGATTTTGATACTCCCTATAAATTGGTTTATTCATTATTTATTATATTTTCTTTTTTTTAAAATAAAAAAAGAATTCAGTAATGGCCATTTTATTGTTTTTACATGTAATAAGTTATTTCATTATTGAAATTGTTGTAGTTAATATTAATTATAATTAGTGCTTTTAATGATTTTAAAGAGAATTCTTTTATTATTTTATGTATTTATTTACAATTAATAATAAATGAACCTGAGAATGAATTGGGTATAAAATAAGATTCAATTTGATGTTAAAGAATTAGAAATATCAAAAAACTATCAAAAATAAATAAATATTTTTTATAATAATGGGTTGTGTAGCTTAGAAGAAATAAGTGGATAAATAGATTTATAAAATGGAAAATTAAATAAAGAAGTTAGCTTAATAGAATGAAGAGATGACAAATCAAATAAATACAATGAGAGAGTAAGAATAATTATTATCACAACTTTGTGAATAAAGGTCTGAAAGATAAGTATCTATTTAATAATTTATAGAGAATAGACTTGACTGCTTTGACAGATGAATTAGATAATAAATTTGAGAAGTTGAGATATGATCTAAAATAAATTGATATTATTAGTGAGGAATAAAAATAGGCAAAATTAAAGGAGATGTTAGAATGGAAGAATGTAAATAATGTATTAATGATGATAGTTATTTGATAAATTAGATAATGTTTCTAAAAATAATTTATCTTAAATATCAGAAGAAGATGAATATTGATTTCTATAGTATATATTTATATATATATAAAACAAAGTGAATTCTAATATCATAAATACTACTACAATATTCTTTAGAGATCATTTAATTAAATTGGTTTTGTTAAGTAATCTTTCATACCTGCTTTTAAACATTCATTTTTCTATTCATTACTTTCATATGCAGAACATCCTATAATTGTGACATTTATTCCGAATTTTTAGGATAATTCTAATAATTTTTTAGTTGTCTAAATTCCATTGATACTGGGCATTTCTAAATCCATAAAAATTAATTTATAGAAATCATGATTGATTTACCATTTTTTTTCACATTTCTCTATTGCAGAATATCCATTATATGCTGAGTCTACTGAATCAAATCCTCTGATAATATTATTTTAAATTTACAATCTATCAAGTTTCAATCTCATCATTTCTATATTCATACAAGTATCATCTACAATCAAAATCTACAAAGTCATAATAGCTTTAGTTGATCGTTTAAATATTGAAATGTGATTATGAACATATACTTTATGTATACTTTCTTCTTATTATTATTGTTGCATAATAATAGATTCTTCACTATCTTAATTACGTTCTTCCAAACTGTTTAATGATTAAATTTCATTTTAATCTTAATATCCTATTTGAAAATAGAATATGGAACCTAAAATTAATTATATTAAATTACCTTTCTTAAATTAAGATTTAAATTTGAGACCACTTTACAAATCTTAATTTAAATTTTATAATATTTGATTACTAATTAATAATCCTAAACCAACTCCAGATTTATTCATCTTTTTATGTTCATCACTATTTCCTTTTCCAAAAGCTTAAAATATTTTTGCTTAATCTTCTTCTGTTATACCTATACCTGTATCAATAACTGAAACATCTAATTTCTAATTAATTAATGAAACTTTTATAGTAACTGATCCATCATCTGTAAATTTGAATGCATTACCTAAAAGATTAATCATAATTTATTTTAATCTACTAGAATCAGAATAAATAAATCTTGGAACCTTATTTTCATAATTTATAAATAATTTTATTTATTTCTTTTCTGCTGTAACCTAAAATAAATCTACACAACTTTCAAGTAAACAATTAAAATTAAATTTAGTTTTATTTATATTAAATTTTCCAACCTTAATCTAAGCTAAATCCAAAAGATCATCACTCAAATTTAATAAATATTTTGCATTATCCAAAGCAATTTTTATTTATTTAGAAATCTTAATAGGATAATTAACTTTCATAATTCTCCTACATTCTTTTTCCATAATTACTGTTTATGATTAATGTTTCTATTCTTCATCAATTCCTAATTCTAACATTTCTATAATACAATTCAAAGGTGTTCTATATTCATGACTGACAAATGATAATGTTGTTGATTTCTACTTACTATACTCTTATAAGGCTTATATGTAATCTCTATGAGTTATATCACGAGTCAATATCAGTATGTAAGGTGTTTCACTAATTATTGCATTGTATAACTTAACTTCAATTGTTCTTTTCTTATTTCCATTCGAAGCTTTTTAATATCCATAAACAACAATATGTTCTTATATTAATTCATTTTAACATTTCATCTAATTTTAGAATTCAGACTTACGCATTTATTATGCTAATAATCTAATCTCTTGTTCTAAAATCTATTGAATATTCATAAATTCTTACTGTTTCTTCAGATAAAGTATCACCTTTCTTTAATACAACTCCTTTATATTCTAGAGAATTTAAAACAGAATTCTGTCTAAATACTTCCATTCTTTAAGACGCTTATAACTAATTTGTTTAGGATCTCTTTTGATTACGAAAAGCATTATGAATAAAATTACAAGGAATTGGGGTTTATTAAAAAGTAGAGAATGAACTCATTGAGTTTTTTTAATCTTATTAGTATTTTTATTAAATATCTGTTATTTATTGTTGTTCTAAATTTGATAATTTCTATAAGATCTCATCAGATGATTACGCAGCAGATAACTTCAACATATTTTCATTATGATATTCTAATTCTAGTTATTTATCACAAACTTTAAATAATCCTATTCCTTAAGGGAAAATACTTAAAATCTCTAATTTATTATCCCTAGGACTGTCATTATGACTTGGTTTATCATGAAATTTGATTCTAGAATGATTATTTGTGTGACCTGCACTATCAATAACAATTTTATCTGGTATTTCTCCTTAAGTGTAACTATCTGTAATCTTTTTAACTTTGTTAGGTTTAGAATTATAAATTAAAATTAGCCAATGAATAAAAATGGATATAATTGATAGATGAACTTCCTTTAAACTGTTGATTGAACATAATGTAAATAGAAGAATGTCAGAAACTATATGATGAATAATCAATAGCTTCTTAAGTTATATTGTTTATAAATTTATTTTTGTATTAAAGAACTCTTTAACATTACATAATGCTAAGATTTACATAGAGCTTTGATTGGATCCAAAATAAATGGCTAAAAGTAAACTCCATTACTATATCAAATCAAAATATTGGATATATTCTTTGATTTAAGTGATGAAACATAATATAATTCTTAAACCCTAAACTAATATTATCAATATAGCTATTAGTATTGTGCCATTCCCAAAGATATTTTGAAACATTACCAATAGAGTCACAATAATCATCGCCAAGTTATCTTTAAACACTCTTTTGAATCTATTCATATAACAAAAATTAATTTATTTATATATTCAATTAAGTTATCATCAAAATACTTAAAGTGGAATCCCTATTTAAATGTTAAATTTATATGTCATCTTTCTTCTCTATCTCAAATTCCATCAATTCTTAGACTATCTGTATATTAATACTCCTTTTAAAAATATTATCATAAAAGTCAGTTTATTCATTTTGTTTCTAATATCACAATTAAAGAAAATAATTATTGTTGTTATCAAATAAATTATAATAATTTAATTTTAGATTGCTTACACAAACTTAAATTTGAATTTTGAATCCAAAATGAATACAAATTTTAATTAGCTTATTAAATCAACTATTCCAATAAATTATTTTTTTCTATTGAATGATCTTTCTAAATAAATATCAACCTAAAAGGGAAATTCTAATTTATTTTAATCACAATACTAATTATAATATTAATGTTCTTAAAATTACATATATATTAATTTAAACAATTGTAAATTTTTATATTGCATCAATGTATTACAATTAACCAAACAAATCACTCAATAAATCATATTTAACTTTTCTTATTAACTTTTCTCATATTTTAAAGAATTAAGAATTATCTAAAATTAATTAATAAAATTTAGAATAAATTATACACTAAATAATCTATTGATGGATAAAAGATTCAAACATACTTTAGTTGCCCATAAAATATGTCCTTATAGTATGAAAGTACTCACTGTCATGCGTCATAAGAATGTGAAATTTGAAATTAAATTCATTGAAACACACAACAAACCTGAATGGTTTCTTAGAATCAGTCCTCTAGGGAATGTACCTATTTTGATAATTGGAGAAGAAGGTATTTTTTATTAATTATTATAAGTTGTTTTATCAGAATCAGCAATAATTATGGAATATATAGATGAAATTACTCCTCCTAAATTAATGCCAGATGATCCTCTATAGAAAGCAATAGATAGAGCCAAGTTTGAATTTTCAAATGAGATTATTAGAAATCTTTATTCTTTCATTTTCTCTACTGAATAAGAAGTAAATCTCAATATTAAAATTATAGAAATTTGTTAGATAAAAAGAATGGTTAATGAATCATTTTAAATGGATAGAAGAATGGTTAAAGGACAAAAAGTTTATTAATGGAAATGAGTTATCTCTTGTTGATCTAAGTTTTGTACCATTATTTGTAGCATTGAATATGCTCAAATCTACATTACCCTGTGATATGTTAAAAGACTTTAAAAGAGTAATCTATAATCTCTAATATAGTTAAAAATATACGGAGAAATGATAATATCCTTACCTTGCTCGAAAACTGGAAGAGTTCCGGATTATGAATTTCTGATGATTGATGGTATTAAAAGCCAGAATACAATTCTTTACAGATCGAATCCATGTTACTTCAATAATGGACCCAAACCTTAAGGATGTTGTTTCTTTCGTAATTGATTAGTTTTTTATATATCATTTTTTCTTCTTTTATGATTCCAAATTTCATTATTTATCTGTTAAGAATTCAATTCATTCTAATTTATTTTTTAGTAGAAACCAGTTGGAAGGCTTTAAATAAAAAATTGTTTTTATGTATAATCATATCTAATTAAAGGCTAAAATCTATTACTAAAAAAAAGAGATATTGATAATTTGTATAACTTGCAAAAATCAGTATAATTTTCAGAAAATTCTTTATTCTAAAAAATACAATTTATTATAAAAATGTAAGTACAACTTTTTTCCTTTATTAAAATTAAATCTAAATAAGAACTTCTACTAAAAACTTAAAGCAAACTTAGATAAAACTAATAGGACTTTTTATGATTTAGTTTGATTTAGTTTGATTATAGATATATTATCTAAATAAAAAGCAGATACAATCGATAAATTTATTGCAATCAATAAATGTATGTAATGCTTAAGGATTAGATTTTGAAGATATATAAATAATCCTTTAAATTTAGAAATAGTGATAAAGGGACACTAGATTTATAATTATTATTCACAAATAATATAATGAAGCAAGTTTTTTAATTTATATTTTGAACTGCTTAATAATAAAATAGTTATTTTAATTGATTAAATAGTACTATATAAACAATAAATTAAAAGAGTAGTGTATGAATATGAAAGTAGAAATAATTCAATAAAAGAAAACTCTAATTAAAGATCAAGAAATAAATAATTTAAAAAAAACTTTTCAAAAAGTAAATTATAAAATATCCATTAAGAATTCATGAATCTTCCTCTTAAATTTCATTATTGTTAGTTTCATGTATTTTATAAAAACTAACTTTTGAGTTTTTAAGAAGCTTTCCTAATTCTGAATCTATTTATTTGGTTAATTTGGAATTGATTGTTTTTTAACAAGGATTCACATTAGGACTATCTTCCATTTCTTCACTTACAGTCTTATAGGCCTATAATAAATGTATATTTGAATACTTCTTAAAGAGATGTAAAAATATCTTCATTGAGTTAATCATGATTGGTCTTAATATATGATTATTTATTCAAGTCATCAGCCACTTCCAATCTTGTTGGTACATTGTGATCCTATCCCAAAGCAATGATTGGTTTTGGTGTGAAATTGAATAAAATTATTTAGGGTTTTTATAAAAGAACAGATTTTAATTTTGTTATTTCTTATAACTAATGTAGTATATTATGCAAATCTAATTCACTATTGATTTTCAACCTTAAATATATAAATATTTTAAATTTACATAGCTTTAGTAAAAAATTCAGAATTATTATTATTAAAAAAATAACCACAACTCATCTGATTAATCAATATTTTTATATTTAACCTTATTGGAGATGATCTTTCCATTAATTTATTTATAAATTATCTCCAATCTCCTTTATTTAATTCAGAATTCTATAAATTTTAAAGTTTATTGCTTAATTCATCAGGAATAGATCCTCTTTAATCAGTTTTCTAAGAAATTGCAACTTTTCTAAGAAATGATCGATTTGTCACTTCTTTAAAATCATAAAGTTTATTTGATAATTCAATTAACATTGATGTTCTATTATAAAAGGCAATGAAGAAACCAAAAATAACTTTCAATATCTACATGAATCCTCCAAGATATGATAATAGATCTCCAACTTTTTGATATTTCCTGTTAATTATTTCTGTAAATGGACTTCTTCTTAAATATAAAGTTGCAAAATTTGTATCAGTTTCTCTTCCAAGTTCAGTTAGATCTCTGAAATCTTCTGCCTTTCTTATAATCATCTCCTCTGCATTAATATCTCTATATAATTTAAAATTATAATAAATACTCATAAGGTAATAAACTTTCATCATTATTAACTACATACTATCTATAATACACATTTGCCAGTCTGGCTAATTTGTAAGGTACAAAAGAAAAGTACATATCACTGTCTAAATACATTGTCTTATAATTTCTAGCTTATTATGGATTAATCATCGAGTTTATTTAAAACACTTATAATTTAAACTATCCTTCACTTTTTAAATAATTAGTTTTTTGTTATTCATCTGCACATTATGGATTCCAAAATTATGAATTTATATTGTTTTTACAACTTGTTACAATAATTTTGATGAATTTAAATATTTCACTTGAATATGTACCTTCTAACTGTAATGTATAATTTTGACTATTAAAATAAATTTTGTTTACGCAGGGCATAACCATTTATTCATTGACAAATAATTGAATTCATCGTTAAAATCAATGTCAATTCCTTAAGTTTACACAACATTGTTGAATCTATCCAAAGTGCAAGGTTACAAAGGGATTTGTATAGTTGATTTATTTAGAGATCCATCCAATGATCTTGTATATATTCTAAGTCAATAAATTCTTACCTTTACTCTACTGAAATGTTAAAAAAAGGATTAGTTGTAAAATTGATTTGATCGATTGATAGGGCAAACATTGCATTCTAATCATTCATTTCCATAAAATTTGGGTCATTCGAAAAAGTAGTCTAGGAATTATAAAATACATTAGCTCTGCTAAAAAAATCTGATATGTTGGAAAAAAAGATTATGCTTAATAAACAGATAATGAGTATAGAGGAACATCCACCAAATGAAGTTGTGTAATTGGCATTTTTATTCATATTTAATGTAATTGTTTATCCAAATATATCTATTTTTTCCAAACCTTTCTGTAAGGAGTTTATCATTAATTATATATTTATTTATGATAGCAAAACATAAATTCTTAATAAATTCAGATTAACTTTTAAATTAAAAACGTAATCAATAGACATAAACTAATAATATTGCTCTCAATTTAATTATTCATATTAATAATAAAACTATTAGCATAATATATTAATTAATTATGAAATATACATCAGTCTAAAATTCGATCACTTTAATGAACATCATCCTAATTATTATTAATGTTTTATATTTCAGTAGATTTCATGTCATTTCTACGTTAATTTTAAATAGGTTTTAATATGCTTTTTATATCTTATCCTATAAGTTAAGTTAGTTTTAAATTGATATTCATTTGACAAATATTTGAGTTTGTTTTTTCTACTTCTTCTGCTATTTCCTTATATGCCTAAAGTTTTTACAACTTATTACTTCTTCAATTTTAAAAAATAAATCAACGTTAAGAGTATCTTCTTTGCTCTTAATATATGATTATCCAGTCTCTAAATCTTCAACTGAATAACGAGATGGAATAACTTAATCTTTGCCTAAAGTTACAACAGGCTTTGGAGAAAAATTAAATAAAATTATTTGAGATTTTCTTAATAAAACCTATTTAAGTTTGTTAATTTCCTGTAATTAATAAAGAATACTATGTAAATCTAATTCATTATTGATTTTATTCCTAAAATAACATAAGTGATTTACATAGCCTTTTCTAAAAATTCAGAATTTTTATTTTTTAATAGATAACCAAAAGTCAATTAATTAATAAATATTCTCAAATTAAAAGTAATGGGTTTAGATTTTTTAACTAATTATTTTATATACTCTTTCCATTCAACTTTATATAACTCTTAGGAATTATTCAATTGATTTATGGGATTAGATTCTAATTTTTCTATCGGTGAAGCTATCTATTCAGTGTATTTTAATGTTTTTATTGTACGATACTGTTTTAATTTATTATTATCTTAAAAATCATAAAGTTTATTTGCTAATTCAATTAACATTGATGTTCTATTATAAAATGCAATAACAAATCCAAATATAACTTTCATTATCTACATAAATCCTCCTAAGTAAGAAAGTAATTCACCTAACTTTTAGTATTTTCTATTGATTGTTTCAGTGAAAGGACTTCTTCTTAAATATACAATAGCATAATTATCATCTGTATCTCTACCAAGTTCAGTAAGATCTCTAAAATCTTCAGCTTTTCTAACAATAATTTTCTCCTATTCAATGTTTCTAGATTTTTATATATATTATACTCATATGGCATAATACTTTAATCATTATTGACAATGAATTATCGATAGTAAACATTAGCTAATCTGGCCAATTTGAAAGGAACAAATGAAAAATACATATCGCTATCTATATATATACTTTTATAATTATTGGGTTTTAGTGGATTGACTACTGTATTAATTTAAAAGATTTATAATTTAAACTAAGCATTTTAAGTAAGATATTTGGCTTTTTCTGTAGAAGAACTACATGTTGGATTCCAAAGACTATTGTTAGTTGAATTTACTGCCTAACAATCTTTAACAGTTAATTTTATGAATTTAAATGTTTCACTTGAATATGTTCCTTCCATTTAAAAAGTAAAGTTTGATCTTATATTTAAATAAAGTAAAAATACTTAGGACATAACATTTTGTTCATTCCTAAAAAATTAAACTAATCAGTAAAATCTAATCCTTGTTACAGAAATATATTATTAAATCTCTCTAATGTACATGGTTGCATAGGAACTTCAATTGTTTATTTTATGAGAGTTCCATTTTTATTTCTTAAGTAAATTCTTGAAATTATAAACTAACATATATACTTTTACTCAACAGAAATATTAAAATATGGGTTTGTAGTGAAATTAACTTAATCAATAGCTAAAGCAAACATGGAGTTGTCTTCATTTATTTCCATTAACTCAGGATTATTAGAGAAGGATATTTCACTATTATAGAAAACATTGTCTTTTCCAAAAAATTCTACAATGTTTGAGAAGAAAATCAGACTGAGTAATACAATAATCAAAATTGATGAAATCCCACCAAAGGCTGTTGTATAACTAGCATTCTTGTTCATGTTTAAGGTTATATTTTATCCAAAGATATCTATTTTTGCAAGAGCTAATATAATACTTGTTTTTACAATTACGAAGGACATTGATGTTCATCTTAAAATCAAAAATAATATTTATTAAAATCTAAATAACACACATAATATTATATTTTATTAATTTAGGAATAAATAATCAATTGTTGATAGACTATCAAGTTATTATAACTATTAAATTAATAGTAGTGTTGATAAATAAATAATTTAAACAAAAACTAGATAAAAAAATAGTTGATAACTCTGTTATAAAATTATATATTGACTATTAAATAATTATAAATTACATATATTTTATAAGTATTTATTACATCAAGTAATTTAGAAATTAGTATTATCTAAAAATATATACTAAATAAAATTAATATTAATAATTGATTATAAAGCTATCCTGATAGAATTTAAAAATTTCATAATTAATTTCTAATATTTTATCTTAAGATTAGATGTAAGAGGGTTTAGAATGTGAGTATTCTTCAATTCATAATCATGGGAATGAAGTTTAAGATTCATATTTTCCAGATGATCAAATCAGTTATCAACAAGCAAGCATCAAAATGAATCATTAGGAATATGAACAAATAATTAATTAAAATTTGATCACTAATAATCAATTATAGTCTAGTTTTATATATCAAAATTCTGAGAATGATTAAACAAGAGTAGATTATAAAAACTTACCAAAATTAATAGGAAATCATTTTTATAAATATATTGAATAAAATAATATTACAAAAACAAAAGGAGTAGAGAATTTTTATAATTCAAGAAAAATTAAAAAAGATAAAGGTAATAAAAAAGAAAGACAAATATCAACCAAAATATCAGATTTAAGAGAAATATGCAAAGCTGATATTTAATCTAAAACTAATTTTAAGAGATTTATAAAAAAATAATTGTTTGTTGATTTGATACACAGTCCCAAAATTGAAAATCCTTTAAAATATATTGATGGAATTAGTACATACTTTGCTACTGCTGATGAACCAGATAAAATGATAAGTAGCCATCTCATAAGTTCCAAAAAATTAACTCAAAAGAAATGAATTTTTATACATCTTCTAAACTTTGTTTAGCACTGCTTTTATATTTTCTGTTTCATTTCTTTAAAAAAATAATATACTTTTGTCTATTAATCATAATCATTATTTTAATTAAATGATAATCATATGATATTATTCATATTTATCAAATTTATTGTAATTATCAAAGGATTATTTTCAAAGAATAGAATGAATACTATTGAGTTTTCATTTTAATAAAGTAATAATAACTTCATTTTGTTTTAGAATAGGAAATTCAATAAATTTTTATGTTTTTCATATTTAAAAATAGAAATTAATAAATATCAGTTCTTTAGTTAATTTTTGAAGTATTTTTCTGCTCTATTAGAGTGAGAGAGAATATGTTTAATGGAACCTGATTACTTATAATATTTATTGAATATGTTTTTATGTTTTATGTGATAATGAATTCATGCAAAGGTCTTTTTTGTCATAATGTTGTAGAAATCATCAAATGTTACTTAAGCATCTCCATCTGAATCAGCTCTATCAATCATCTCCTACAATTCTGAGTCATCCATTGTTTCTCCCAATTCTTTAGCTACCTTTCTAAGATCTTTTAAAGTAACGACTCCTGCTCTTTCGGAATCAAATAAATTAAAGACTTTCTATTAAGATTTAATGTATAATATACTTAGATATCAGCTCTTGAATCTCTTTCACTAATTCTGGCTGTCATTAATTTCAAAAATTCTGCAAAATCAATTTAACCGCTTCCATCTGTATCTAAATCACTAATCATTTAATAAATGGTTTGATTTTTTGCTTCAAATCCTAAAGAAGTCATTGCTGCTTTTAATTCTTTTGGATCAATAGATTAAGTGCTTAAAATATGATATAAATTATTACCCATCTGTATCAAATAAATCAAATGCTTCTTTGATTTCCAAGACTTCCTCTTCTGTCAAACCAGGCTTAACAAATTCAGCTGGATTAAATTTTCCGACTTGATTCTTTTAAGCAGGGGGAGCTTATTAAGGTGGTTGTTACTATCCTCTCTTTGACATTTATTTAGAAATATAATTATTTATTAAAAGATATTCACTAATTTATTTATGTATTTCTAATATTTATTTTTCTCTTATTAGATTATAAACAATAATAAAATAATATAAAAATTCGTTTTTTTTTTCTTGTAATATCATCTATAGTTATAAAATTTTGAAATACCTTTTAAGTTTAGATTCCAATTATTTGTAATCAATAAAAACTATAATTTAAATATAAAATTATTAATAATGAATATTAGTGATAGAGATATGGATATTGAGCCAATCGATTAAAAACCATAACTTACTCCTGTTTAAGATGAGAGATAAGCATTTTTCAATTTTATTAAATCAATAATTGGAATAGGAGCTATTACATTTCCATTTGCAGCAAACAAAGTTGGATGGTTAGGTTCAATTATAATAACAATTCCAGTACTCTTTTGCACTATAAAGTATTTTTATTTACAATTTATGATCTAATACATTTTTAATTGAGGTGGCAGATTATTATTCAAATAGAAAATTACTTTTTGGAGATATAGTTGAATTAACTTTGAAATGGGTTTGGCCATAGATAACTAATATAATGATCATTCTCTCTTAAGTTGGAGTTTGTTGTGCCTATTTAATATTTTTATATCAATCAACAGATGTTGTTTTGAATTAAATTAATATCCCTTTATCAAAGTTAACAATTTTCTCCTTAACATTGATTGTTATTATTCCTTTGTCTTTGATAAGAAGGATGAAATACTTTCATTAAGTAAGTAAATTAGGTTTTTATGTAAATCTAATTACATTTATTATAATTTTCTTTGATTGTTTGACTATAGTATATCATGATGGATTTTCATATAGACCTTGTGTAAATTTATAAAGTATCAATTATAATATACTTAGATACATTTTAATTTATTGGGATAGCATGTCTAACATTATAATGCAATATAACTATTCTTCCAATTAGAAATGATATGATCAATAAACAACCATTTCAAAGATATTAAGAACTGTCATTGTTTTTATGTTTTTTTATTGCAATCTTCATTACAACCTTTGCTATTTTTGGTTATAAAGATAATATTAATTAAATAATCATATTCAACATTTAAAACCTTTATTTAAGATCAATAACTATGTTTGCTTATGGAATGTGTATATTACTGACATATGCACTTTAGCTATTTCCTGCTGTCTAAATTATTGAATAACATATATCTTAATTGTCTTACAAATAATTTGATGAATCTGAAGATGAAAATGAGAGTACATTTGCACTAGATAAAAGTTCCTTGATTATCAGAGGAATTTTAATGTTAACAATTTATATTATATCATACAAGATACCTGATCTATCATAATTTTTAAATTTT
>JPFL01000564.1:0-28686 GCA_000733385.1 Paramecium biaurelia
AAATAGTACTAGCCATTTCAATAGATTTTGGAATACCTGACAATTAAAGTACATATGCCTACATGACTAGATATCTAAAAATAATAAATAATTATACATACCTTGACATACTCCCTCTATTTTAAAGTTCTTTAAGTAATTAATCACAGGCTTTTAGATTCTCTGCTGCAACTGGTTTTGGTTATTCATCTGTTATTGAATAATAAAGATCTTAATCAGGATTCAAATATAAATCAATCATATAAGTTAAACTATCTTCAGCATATTATTAATGTTTTTTTGCATAATTAAATTATATCAATGCTTCTTTAGGTTAATTTTTATATTTATAATATAACCCTCTGCAAAAACATAATCCTGGTTCTTTTTAATTTTATGTAGCTTTAGCACAATTATCAATAATAATTTAAACTTCCTCCATTCTATTTTATTTTCTATACCAATCTATCACTTTAGATAAAGTTCCAAAAGAATTTGGTTTCTCTTATAATGTTTATACAAATTATTAAATAGATTTTTCACTATCATCTTATTATAAAACTAATTCTGACAACATCATGGAAGCATAATCGTTTTTTGGATTCAATTTTTATAAAATCTTTAATTTTTATTCACATGAAATCTTGTCACCACTTTAATAAAATGTTTCTGCCTATAACTAAATTAAACTTTCATTTGTAGGTATAAATTTAATTCCATCATCTATACAATCTAAAGTTGCCTTATAATTTCTCTCATTATAAAAGAAATATCTGGCTTATTCTAAAAATATTAATCCCAATTATTCCTTTTCCTTATTTACATTAGCAGCTTCTTATTTACTTTTTTCAATAACATCTTTTTATGTTTGCACTGCAAATTCAAATGCTTTTCTTATTTTTTCTATTAATTTTTGTGATTCAGCCATTAATTATTATTAGATCTTTTCTTTTTCTGCATTTTATGCTTAATTAAATGTAGCTTATTATAATTTAGTAACCATTCTTGCAATCAAAACAAACCCTTAAGCATTGGCTCTCAAAGTTGTCAATGTTGGTGCAGCATAATCATCCTATACAAATTTCTCCCAAACCAATATTTATTCAGCTTTCTTGATATTATTCATTCTCAAATACAATCTCCCCAAATCAACTAATAAATCTTATCTTCCTGGAGTCTTTTACAATGCTGCTTCATAATAATTAACTGCTTTTTGATAATCATATGTCATAGTAAGTGCATTACCAATAGTCCTAGTTATTTCTTCATCTTCTGGATTCAATTCAGCAGCTTTTTAATAACTTAAAACAGCTTCTTAAGGTTCATTAATCTTCATAAATGCTTCTCCAATCAATTTATAATTCTCTGCAGTAGGTTCGGCCTCAATAATTTCAGCATAACACTTAGTATAATTTCTTCGATCCTTCAAATATTTTAAATAGACGTCAGCTAAAATAATTCTTGAATTAACAAAATTTGGTTATCCACTTTAAACAGCCTTAAGAATATTAATTGCTTTCTTAATGTCTCCACTTTCTATAGCTATTTCACTATTAGCCATCATAATTGTGCTTTCATGAGGACTACCTGCATATTCCTAAATAGCTTTCTACATAATCTTTTTGGCTTCAGCTTCTTTCTTATTAATTGCATACACTTTCGCTAAAAGTACAAAAACTTAACATTTATCTTTTCTTGTAAATTATACAATTTTTGTATTTAACTTTATTTTTATTCTTATATTTGCCTGCAACTAGTTCATAAGCTGCTTCTAATGTAATTTAAGCATTCTTATAATCTTCAGTTCTAAATTCAACCTCTCCCTTAACTAACATAAATAAAGAGTTTTCTCTAATTGCAAAATTATTAGATATTGCTTAATTTAAAGAATTGGCTGCTAAGTTAACTTATTTGGTCTTAATAGAAATTAATGCATGTAATATATATCCATCTTCATTCTTAGGATCTAATTCTAATACTCTATTTATTGTTTTCAATGCTTCTTATGGATCTCCTAATGCCATTTTACCAGTTGATAATAACAACTAAACATTTGTTAATCCAGGGGCTTATCTTGCAATACTTTCTAATAATTTGGTTCCTTTTCCAATACCTGAAGTTGGCAATTCCTTACCTGCTAACATTAAATTAGTGGATAGATTTCTTAGATACATTTAAGCTATGGTAAATGTGAAATCGGGATTAAACTTTATATAAAATTCATATCCAGGTAGCAATAACTTACTCTAAGTTAAATGAAGTTTAAGTGTTTCTTCTATAAATTGTTAAGCAATTGGAGAATCAGTTCCTTCTGACTTCTTACTTTCTAATAAAGCCTATAAAAATGCAATTTCAGTAGTTCTGCCAACAGATACTTAAACCTCTTAAACAAATTCTAATTATTTTTCTGCATCATCAATTACTCCTTATAATATTTTGCATTAAATCATTCCAGCTAAAGATTCCATTCTTCCTTCATCCAAAGCTGCTGCTTCTTAGAAAAAACCATAAGCTTTTTCATATTCTTCTAACATTAAAGTTTCTTATGCTAATTCTAAACACAAATCACCTAATAATGGAGCAATTTTTCTTGTTTTTTAGATTTAACTCATAGTCAATTAGAGAATTTATTGATTTCTTCCTGAGACTCTTGATAACAATTAACAGCAATTCAAAATTAATGAAACATTGTCCTCTTCTTGTTTTTAAATAGCATTAAATAATTCTTCAATTTTTTCTAGTGATTCCCTTAAGTCACCTTTTCTTGCCAAATTATAAAAGGCTATAGCTTTCAATCCAAAAATATTTGTTGGATCATCATAGAGAATTTTATTTGCCAGATCTTAAAATTATTCCCAATCTTATATGAATATACAGAATCGCAATTTCTCAACATCTGTGAATGGAAAATCTCTCCAGACAATCATTAATTCATTTAAAGCATCCAAAGTGATTGGATACTTTTTATTTATTTCAGAAGCCTTTGCCAAACCTAACAAATATTCAATAGGCTTTTAGTTGAATTGTCCTAATGATAATGTAAACTTAAATACCTCCAATACTTTAAAAGTAATCAAGGACATCAACAGCATTTATTTATTCTTCCTTTTATAATAATTTATACCATCCTAAAGTCATTTAACTTATAGGTTATCCTTATGATAATAATTCCAAAACTTCCTTAGCCTTTCTACCTTCATCTACGAATAAATAGAAATAAATGGCACTCTAAAATGCTCGATCATTTGGAGTCTTTCGACCCTCAGTTTACATCTGTCTACAAGTTTCAATAATTTCCTATAAAATTAAAATTTCAATTATACCCTATCAACACCACGTTGTTGTTATGAATAGAAGATAAGTGCTGCTGATGTTGCAAATTAAAATTCTTTTTTATTTCTAATAAGTGTCAACTCATTTATTGCTTCATTCAAACTTCCACTTTTGAAATAGCAGAACGCCCTCCAAAATTGAAAGAATGGATCTTGAGTTCTTTGATAAAACTACATATATCGATCATAAATTACCTTATGACACAGCACCTATGTTGATTTCCATAGACCTTCTCTTAACAAGTAAAAAACTTGAGATTATTGAATAAGTAAATCGCTACTCATTTATATAAAAAAAGAAAAATAAAATTATAGCAGTTAAGATCAGAGCAATTTAACTAATTACCCTTACTTCCAAATTCCTTTGGTGATATTTTCTGATCCATTCCCCTTATGAAATTCTCCTTATCCATGCTACAGACCTTATTTCCATTATCCTATATATTTTCGACCATCAGAATAAGAAAATATTCCAAAGCCATGTTTTTAATCATTCGAATATTAGCCTTTGTAGAAACGCCCATCAAACCAAGTCAAGAGTCCTTTCCCATTCATTTTACCATTAATCCATTCTCCCTCATAGATTCTTCCATCTTGCCATCTCTAAATTAAATAATTCAACATAATACATATATTCCTTATCCATTAAAATTATCGAATTGAAATCCTCCTTCATAGATTTCTCCTACATTAAATGTTAATTTTCCTGTACCATGTTTTTTTCCATTTAGAAATGTACCCACATAAACAGAACCATTAGCATACCATTCTATACCTTATCCATTTGGTAGATCTTTTTCCCAGCTACCTATATGTTTAATTAATAGTATAAATACCTTCATATTTGCATCCATTATTATAATTGAAAATACCTTGACCATGCATTTTATTGTATTACCATTGTCCTCTATATTAGATTCCTTCCTTATTTTTAAATTCACCTTTGCCATGAAATAACCCTTTCATAAAATCTCCCAAATAATAGGATGAATCAGAAAATGTATATTTGCCTTTACCATCAGGTAATGAATTCAACCATTCTCCATTATATGAGTTCCCACCGATTAATTTAATTGTATCTAATTTTTATCTCTTGTGATTTTTTTATTTTAATTTGATTTTATCATTTGTATCAAGTATTTCTAGAGTCAAGACACAATGAAACTTAAATTAATTTATTTTTTCTTTTTGATTTTTAAGAGTCTCTGAACAATTATTAGAAGATTGAAGATATTTTTATAAAACAGTTTAGTCTTTTTAAATCAGTTTTTCGAAATCAAATTAATCTGTTTCTTTAGGCTATAATTTGAGACTTTGTTGACGATTGAAAATATAGTGAGCTCTTTGATTTTGATTGTTTTGGATGCTAGAATATGTATTAGAAACATCAGAATAATTAATCATTGGAGAATATGATTAAGTATGTTTCTCAAAAGTTAAATCTTCATTTGAATTACATTTAATCTGATGCTTCCCTCTTTTTTCTGCTAATTTTAAACTTCAAAATAAATATCTATATCTACTTAAATTTTTATCTTGTAATATAAGATCTATATGCAGATTAAATTTTGATTGCCATCTGATGATTTTGTGGTGATTGTTTAATTGGAATGTTGTAAATCCTTACTGATTTAATTGGGTCTTACTTCTAAATACATTAATTACATGAGCCCATAATTTTATTAATATATAAAAGCAATTAAATAATCACTTATAAAAAATTACATGAATGCTGTACTTTATTCGTCACTGATATTCATTTAAAGAATGCTATGTAATGTAACATAAATTAAATGTGTAAAATAATACCATAATTTGTGTAAAAATGAATAAGTTGTATTAAATAGAATTTAACAATAATTTATTTAATTTTTTATGATGATTTATAGCCAAATATGATGTTCTGTATATCAGAATTAATGATCTGTTGAGGAGGTATTCTGAGTGTTAATATATATAATTTTTGCTTCTATCTTTTAATAATTAATATAATTATGGACCCAAGAAAGAAAGTTAAATTGTAATAGTATGAAGATGAGGAAGATATGGAATATGATGAAAGAGATGATTAATAATAGGATATGTAATTTAGAGAATAGAATAATGAATTATTTGATGAAAGACAATTAAGAGAAATGATATTGCAATTGGAAAATAATTACAAACTAAATTCTGATTAGAGAATGAGATATCCAAATCAACCTGATAAGTTTATAGATTCTGAGGTTGACTTAGATGAAGATCTAAGAAAACTTTTAATCTTACCTGCATATCCTCAATTATATCCAATATTTTATAGTAGTAATGCTATTCCAATTGTGATCTAATTGTTATTACATAATAATCAATCTATTTCAAATGATGTCATTTAATTTTTGAAGGAATTGATTGCTCCTGATAGTGAGGTTGAACCTAAAATAATTATTCAATTATATGATTGTCTAATCAAAAATTATTTTATTGAATCATTGGGAGAGTTGATTGTTAAGAATGAAGAGAAAACTTAAGAAGAAGTTAATTTATAACATGATTGTTTTGAAGTAATTGAAAATATGGTTGACATCAAATCATCTATATGTAAAGAAATAGGTCTTAGATCTAAAATCATATAATATTTAGTGAAAAGAGTTGAAGATAATAGTCAGACTTTAGATGATAATAGACTATATGCCTCTGAATTATTGGTCGTACTCACCTAATAGACAAACGAAAATTTAGAAATTATTGGTAGAAGTGGAGGAATTGAAAGTTTACTTATTGTCTTAAACTAATATAGAAAAAAAGATCCAGAAACTCCAGAGGAGAAAGAAATATTAAATAATGTTTATGATTTACTTACATTATTATTAATTTAAGAAGAAAATTAAGAGTATTTTCAAAGTTATGAAGGACTACAATTAATGATTAAGATTATTTAAGGAAAGACATCTTCATCTATAAGAGCTTACAGTTTAATCTTATTGGCTTTAAATAATCATAAAGAAAATTGTTAGAAATTAATTTAAATTGGAGGATTATCTATTATATTTCCTATCTTAGAAAGAAAGGGATTAAAACATAAAGATTAAAATAAATAGTTTGAAATTGATGAAACTACTGTTTAAATTATTAAATAGTTACTGAGAAGAAATACTGATGCCACTTTCAAATAGAGAGTATTTGATAAGTGTGTTGAAAAATTAGAGAGTCTTAGAAAACTTAGAAATGAATATGTTGAGATTATTCCCTTGATTGATCCTGAAGAATATGATAATTTAGATGAAAAATAATTATAGAAAATCTATATTGATTTGTTGGGAAAGGGATTGATTGTTATAGAGTCTATTGATGTCATCTTATTAGAATTAATTTATAAAGATTAAGAAGTGTAAATAGATTAATAGGAAATCATAAGTTCAGTTAAACAAATGCTCAAATACACTGGAGAAAAGGAAGATATTGATTACTATAACCCTCTTCTTAAGAAATTTGAAGTAAATCTATAATGATTAAATTAATAAATCGTATTTTATTAATAAATATATTATAAATATGTAACAGGAAAGCATATATAACTTGATTCCTAAGGAATATGTACCTCCTCCAAAAGAACCGATGTATAGATCGGCATATCCAAATGGATTGACACCAACTGGCAGCACATTTAATAATCATACAACTAGTCGACCTAAAGTAGTTGTATTATTTTATTTAGGTTAATAATATCAATGGTGAATTTGACTTAGTTAGGGGACCACATACACATAAGGGATAATCGAATTCTCTTGGAAGACCTAGGGGTAATGTCACTTTGAATTTTTATAGGATCATACAAACCTGATTCTACTATGTTCAGATTGAAAAATACTGGTACAATGGGATCAAACTAACTTCCTGAAGGTAATGTATAATAAATATAAAATAGTTACCAAATATAAATATCCTCCTTCTGTCAGGCCCCCAGTACCAAAAAAGGATGAAAAGCCTATTCATGGACTTAAATCGAATAAAAATTATATTGTGACAAATGCAGTTGAAAATATTCTTAGTGCTCCAAAATAAATTGTAGATGAAAAACCATGGACTGAAAAAAAGAGTTATGGTAAGGTACCTGATTATCTTACAAAAATTTAATAAAGCATTTCAAGTGAATATGAAATTATTAGAAATATGCACATAAGTGAGGCTGAAGAAATGGATAAACAAAAATATTTGATGACTCAAGAAGAAGTTGAATAATTAAAAAAAGGATTAAAAAAGAAATGGGAATCTGTTAATAAAGAATACTAATCAATTACACATATTAGAATGATTGATACTGTTGGATTAAAGAGAAAGTAATATTTAATATTTATTTTATAGGAAAGAATAATGTGAGAAAGAATTAGCTTAATTGGAGAAAGATATTGAAAAATTAAATAAAAATTATGTCTTTGTTGACACATAAAAATGATGATCATTCCAAAAATATATATATAAATAATCATATTAAACTTTGGCGCTTTTATTAATTAATTAATTAATATGGGAATTCATCAACTTATGCAATTTCTAAGAGAAAAAGCACCAAATTGTTTTAGAACTTTAATGCTTGATTATTTTGCAGGAAGGTAATATTAATATTAATATTAAACATATAGAACTATTGGTTGTGATGCATCTATGGCTATGTATTAATTTTTAATTTAAACACAATCTGCAGGATAAACATAAATTATAGAGTTAACAGATAAAGATGGAAATAGAACTGGACATCTAGTTGGGTTATTTAATAGAACATTGCAATTTCTTGAAAATGGAATTAAACCTGTTTGGGTATTTGATGGAAAACCTCCTTTATTAAAAAGTGGTGAATTAGCAAGAAGAAAGAAATTAAAAGAAGAGGCTTAAGTTAAAACTGAATTAGCACTTGAATAAGGTGATATGTAATAGGCCTTACTTCAACATTAAAGAACAACAACAATCTCTAGTGTTATGAAAGATGATGCAATCAAAATGCTTTAATTGATGGGTTGTCCAGTTATTATTGCACCCTGTGAAGCAGAAGCTTAATGTGCTGAATTATGTAGAGCAGGAAAAATATATGCAACAGCAACAGAAGATATGGATGCTTTGACATTCAGAACTCCAATTTTATTAAGAGGATTCAATACAAAAAAGGAACCTATTTATGAAATCATTTATGATGATATGATGAAAGAATTAGAATTAACTTATGAATAATTTGTAGATCTATGCATTTTAGTAAAAGTTATTTTAATTCATTTTTTAGTGTGGATGTGATTATACTGAAAAAATTGAAGGTATTGGACCTGGAACAGCATATAAACTTATAAAAGAATTCAAAAATATTGAAGGAATTTTAGAACATGTTTAAAAAGTAAATGCAGAAAGAGAAAAAAATAAATAAAATCCAAAATATACAGTACCTACAAAATTCTGGTATTAAGACAGTCGAGAATTATTTATAACTCCATTAGTTTAAAAGGGAGATGAAATTTAAGTAAAATTACAATATATTGATATTCTAGTTAAATTGGAACAAACCAGATGTTGAAAATCTGAAAAAATTCTTAATAGAAGAGAAAGGTTTTGCAGAATCAAGAATTGATAATGGATTAAAAAGGATTGCTAAAAAAGATCATACTGGCTTTTAAAGTAGATTGGAGAATTTCTTTGGTAAGACCACAAAAATCATTCATCCAAATAATAGTAAAGTAAAAGGAAAATCTAATAAAAAGAATGAATAAAATTAAAAATCTGGTGGAAAGAAAAAAATGTGATATATTTTAAATATCTTTAATTTAGTTAAGTTAATAAATAAGAAATCAATTTCTAATAAGTTTAACACAACTATTATTTTTGTTGATCCAATTCATAAAATCTAAAATGTATCCATATATTTTACATTAAATTATTATTAAATGAATGAAACTAAAAATCAAACACAAAAGATTATTAATCAATATTTATAGGATAAGGTTACTCTTCTAAAGTATATAAAGGGATTCGTAAAGATTAAAAAATAGATTGTTGCAATAAAAGTTATTAAATTATAAACTTTACCTACTTCAAATTCACAAAATTTGCTGAAAAAGAAGATTAACAATATTACATAATTAAATCACTAAAATCTTATCAAGGTATATGATATTTTTCAAACAAGAAATAATACTTATATAATATATGAATTCTGTTGTGATAGAAATTTAGCATTTATATTAAGTTATACTAGCTTCTCAATATAATAAGTTATTGATATATTTAAATAAATATCAAAAGGTGTTAAAGTTCTTCATATTTATATATAGAATGGAATTTACAAATTATCAGATTTTGGATTAGCTATTGTTAAAAATGAAATTCAAAATATAATTAAACAGTTTCATTGTGAGATTTCAGTGTATATGGCTCCAGAAACTGTTTAGTTAAATCAATATTCTGAAAAATCTGATATTTGGTCTTTAGGATTTGTTCTTTATATTATGTTATTTAAGGAATTACCATTTAATTTAAATTATAACTTAGACTTTAAAACTAAATAAAAGCAAATGTAATGTATGCATAAATTAGAAATGAATAAACTTTGCCTAAATAAATAAAGATTATTTTGATAGGAATGCTTAAAATAGAACCACCTAAGAGACTGTCAATAGATTCCAAATTATCATATTTATTAGATTAAAAGAAAGTATAATGCAATTCAGATTAGAATATTTTCTGTTAAATTTTAAGGAAATCTAATTCATATGCAAACTATCATAACTCAAAACATCTCTCAAAAACACGACCAGATGAACTACCATAGATTGATAAATAAATAGTACCTAATAATATAGTTGATTATAAAAAACTAGCATAAATTAGAAAATAATAAATTGATTTCCAAAAAATCTTAATTTGAAATAAACATACATATTCTATTAGTATAAATAAAACTATAAAAAACTTGAGTTATTTTCAAGATCTATATGCTAACCACGATGAAATTAATTTTCTCAAACAAATTTGATTGCCTCATCCTAATCTAATTTAATTAGATTAAAATTGAGTAGTGATTATTGATAATCTTGTACTTTTTAATGATCCTATTTTTATTTGAGGAATGATGAAAATATTATTAATTATTATAGTTAAATATATTATCTATATGAATTATTATTAGTTTATTGTTTAATAAATAAATTAGCTTAAATTTATATTGAATGACTGATAACTAATTTGATAATTAGAATGAATTTGATGAAATGGTAAACTTCAACTTTGTCATTCGTAAGAATATAATTAATACTAGATATTCATTTAAAAAAGAGAAGTGCTAGAAAAACACAAACAATAATTGTTGGAATTCCAGATGAATTTGATTTAAATAAAATTATTAGATTTTGGAAGAAAGTATTCTTAATTCTAAACTATATAGCAATTTAATTGTACTGGTGGTATTATTTCAAAAGATGAAGATTATGGAGATTAAGTTACAATTAGATTGACAGGAGATAATAGATAATAAATTGCAAAATTTTTAGTAGAGGAAGGAATAGCATTATAAGATAATATTAAAGTTCATGGTATTTGATATATCAAATGATATTTATAAACTATTTAATTATTGCCAATCATTCATATATATATATGAATATTTGTTAATTCAATAAACGAGAAACATATCTCAAAAACTAAGAGTTTAAATACCATTCAAAACTACAATCTTTAACTTTAATTTTTTGTGTTGATTTTGAGAATTTAATGTATATAATATTATTGGAAACTTTCCTAATTTAATTAGGTAAAATAAATCTGTTTAAATTTACAAAGTTGAACTAGGGTTTTAATATGTATTTATTACTAATAATTGGAGGTTCAACTATGGAGAAAATGCTTTAGAAAATAAATGAATTGAGGATAAAGTATATATTATTAATTTGTGATTGTTTATAAATTTTCAATTAAATTACAAACTACTTTATATCTTAGTGCATCAAATTTTCATTGAAATTCTATTTATTTAAATACTAGAATTAATTAAATATCGTCATTAATTAATTTAATATTCACTATGGAAGAAAGCAACTCAAATTAAAATCATGGCAACTTGAATAAGAGAACAAACAAGGGAATTTTAAAATATATTCTAAAATTTATTTTATTAGCATTCTAAATACCCTTTTTAGCAAATGGAAAACTCTTTACATTTTTCTTTAAATTATTAAATGAAAAAGTTCAAAAGGCTTTGCCACAATTTCTTCAACCTAGAAGCTAGAGAAATTAATAAAGATAAGTTGAAATTTAAGAAAATTCATAAATCTAAGAAATATTAAATGAAGAGATAATATAAGAAGAATAATAATAAAAATAGAGTAATGAATGCAATAAAAATTTTGATCATCAAAATAAGAATGAGATTTAAAAGAATAATGATGAACTTAAAGATAAAACATAAAATAATCAAAATTCGAATTCTGAGTTGAGTCAATTGAATAAACAAGAGGATTAAAATGACTTGTAAATTGATACATAATAGTAAAATGTTATAGACTAATAGGAACAATAAATATAACAAGAGTAATAATAAAAAATATAAATTGAAAATGAAGAAGTTTAATAAGATGATTTTTAGTAAAATTAATCTGATCAACAATAAGAACCTACCTCTATCGAATAATAATCAAAATAAATTTCTGAATCAGAAAATAGATTAAAAAAATCTCAAAAGGTGAATTAATAGAAATACTTAAGTGAAGAAACTTTAGATTTGCTTAATCAAATTGCTAATAGATCCTATAAAGGAAGAAAGGTTGATGTAGAATATTAATATTTTATTGGTCAAGTTTGTAGTATTTAGGATACAATAAAGCAGTATTTTGGAAGAAGTCAGAATAAATTTGCAAAATAGATTAAATAATTTAAGAAGGAAATTATTGGAAATATCAACATTCGAGGAGATGGAAACTGTTTTTATACAGCTTTCATATATTAATATTTATCACTTCTTATAAAAGATCAACAGAGAAAAGACTAATTTCTCAACTAGATTAAAGAAATCTCTGTATGCATTTAATATCAAAATATTAAAATTGATTAAAATAAGGAAATAGTTTAAGAGTTTATTTAGTAATTTTAGTAATTAGAAAATAAATAGGAATTGTTAGAATAAATGAAGAATCCAGATTATTTATTTTACTAACTTACTATTATTGTTTTTAGAAGTTACTTTTCTCATATTTACTAAAATAGTCAAGAACTTGTTTAGTTTGGAGATTTAAATATTATGAATGATCTTTTAATCTGGGAATAAGAGTGTAACAATAATGAAATTTTGATAAATGCATTAGTAGAACATCTTAAATTGTAATAATAATTTAAATTAATTTTAGGCATCTAATCTTGTATTTCATAGATATAAAAAATAATAGTTATGAGAGAAAGGAATACATGTATAAAAAATAGAATGAAGATTAAGAAATAGACAAAATCTTTTTGTTATTAAGTCCAGGACATTATTAAATAGCTATACCTTTATGAAGAGTATTATTAAGTACATAATATATCAATTTCATCTCATTATTCCTTAAACCTGGATTCTGTAATTTCTATTTCTAAAGAGATTTATAAATTTTTCTTAGGATTTTTATTGATATATAAGAATAAAAATCGGATCTTCAACATATTCATAAGTTTAGATCATCTAGCCCCTTAAAATATGTAGGTAACACTATTACAAAGAGATAAGCGAATGGAGCAACATATTATGTATATAAGAAATGCCAAAATACATGATTTCGTGGGAAATAGAGAAACCAATTACAAACCATTCTCTTCTAGTCTTTATTATTTATCATAAATTCTTATATTATAACTGATTAAAAACCATCTACATCTACAACTTGTTTTCCAATCTAAGATAATAATAATAAATAAATCTATTTTATTATACTTAAAATACTGCTATTTTTTTATTTAAATATATTTATAAATTAGCATATGAATGAAAGAATTGAATAAATTATAAAATATGTAAAATATAAATGAAAAATACATAAATCTGTCTGGTTTTGGTTAGTGGGGTAAGACAGAAAGAAATCCAAGTGCACTTTTAATTTAATAACTGTCCCCATAATAATAACATCAGTTTAATATATAATCCATTAAAATTCTCAAAGTTACTAAAGAAGCTTGTGATGATTATTTAAGTCAAATCAATAATAAAAATGCTATCAATATTCATATTGGATTGTTTGATGAACTTCCAAATTTTCAATTAGAAATGTGTGCCTATAATAAATTAGATTATCAATTGAGTGATTTCAATGGATGTAAAATAAGAAGAGTAAAAATAGATTAAGAAATTGATATGGATGAATAGATAAAATCCTCTTTAAACATTTCCTAAATTATATAATAGTTATAACAGCTAGGATATTAAGTAAATAAATCATATGATCCAGGTAGATTCCTTTGTAATTATCTATATTATTAATCATTAAAATAGAATCCACAAACTATATTTATACATGTACCACTCTATGAAACCATATAAGAAGAAAAATAAAAGCAATTTTTGCTTGACTTACTCTAAATTCTCCTAAATACTAATAACGAGAATTATATAAATAAAAACAATTAAAATTGAGAATCAAATAGAAATTATAATACTAAAATAAGTGAATCACATTTTAATTCAATTATATTCAAACACATAATTATTTTAACATTTAAGAAATAGTTTCATACTTTCTTAATTTTTCTCTTTATTATCATCAGTTTATTAATTAGTTTCAACATCACCAATCTCCAATATTAAATTTTTATCATTCTCATATCTACCTTTTTTATAAGATGAAGAATAATTATGATAGATTTCTTATATAAATATAAAGATCCTAAAATTGAGGATAAAATTAAAGATTCATTATATGTATAGATTTAGTAGAGGATATTGATGTATGATTATTATAAATAGTATAGTATAATGAAAGAGAAATTAAATAAAATGAGTTGAATTTAATTAATATTAATATAAATATAATGGAAGTCAAATATCGCCCACCTATTAATGATGTGTAAAATATGTATTCTAACATATTAGTAATGAATGCAATTGGTTAGAAAAAAACTTTGTATCATGTTTGAAGGAGAAGAGTGTGAAAGATGATCTTCCAAAAAGAGCATGTAAAGTTGAGAATGTATCAATAAAATGATATTAAAATAAGATTCTTTGGTTTTTTTTAGAATGCCCTGAAAGATCTGGACCTTATGAGGATACAAATTAATTAAGGAATATTTATATAAAACAAAAACTAGCAGATTTGAATCCAACTGTGCCTGAACCCAGGAAAAGAAAATGAGAATGCATTTAATAATAATAATATAATAAAAATATAATTATTAAGCAATCTTGACAAAAAAATCATAAAACTTTAGATTGGAGCAAAGACGAGAATTCTTCTAATGAAATTTTGCCATCATTATCACTATCGCATTCTTTTAAAATTTGTATCCAAATCTGGTTAAATTACACTTAAATACCTCATCATCAATATCACCCATAACATTTTATAATTCTGCTTTGGAAATATAATTATCACCATCTAGATCAATAACTTTAAATGCTTATTCCATTTTTTAAACTGATAGAAACTTTTCTTAATTCATAGCAGCAATTATAAATTCTAAATAAAGAATAGAGAAATAAATATACCAGTGAAATCAACTTCTCCTGAACGATTAATATCAACCAATTCCATAATATGATCCACTTAAATAATGGCCAATTCTTAATTATTAGTAACTTATGTATAACCATCAATTAATTCTTATCTTGATAATTTGCCATCTCCATTTTTATCAATAGCTTTAAAAGTCTTGTTTAATTCATCCTATTCTTATTGAGTAATTATTTATGTAGCCATAAAAGTTAAAACTGCTTATTTAAATTTACTTTTAGCATGAAATTACTATAGATTTTATAATGCCTTTTGATTAATGACATTAGAAGGTGCATTATTTTAAATCCATTTGTCATTGTATGCTTCTTCTGCACTTAATCGCTTAGCTGGATTTGGATTAAGCATATTTTTAATAAGATTTTATGCATCTTAACTAATATTAGCCCAATCTTCATTGTCAAATTTTAATTGAGCTGCTTTAACTCTTTTAAGAATCTCTGATTCACTTCTACCAGAAAAAGGAGGATATCCACATAATAAAATATATAGAATAATTCCACAGGACCATACATCACATTTTTCATTATAATTTTCCAATAAAACTTCAGGTGCTATATAATAAGGTGTTCCTAATCTTTTAGTCATCCTTTTTCCATTTTCAAATTTTCTAGAAGTACCAAAGTCGATTACTTTAAGATCAGCATCAGGGGAATCGGAAACAAAGAGTAAATTTTCTGGTTTAAGATCTCTATGTACAATCTTCTGGTTATGACAATACCAAACAGCACTTAGTATTTATCTCATTAGTTCTGCAGCCTTCTTTTCACTAAAGTAGTTCATACTCTTAATTCGATCAAATAGTTCTCCACCAGAACAATACCTATCCTCAATGAATTTTGTACTTACTCGGTTACCAGATAGTAATTTTTATCATCTTCGAATAATTCATACAATTTTACAATGTGTGGATGGTCTAAATTCTTTAATATATTCATTTCTGAAAATAATTTTTCTTTATCTTCCTTTAAAATAGATGTCTTCTTTAATTATTTCATGGCACGATCTAATTTTGTCTTTTTATGTGTCACTTACCACACTTTTCCAAAAGCACCTTCTCCCAATACCTTACCTGTAATGTAATGATCTGATATTTGACCTTTTTTCAATTAAACAAATACATCAACATTAATATGCAACTTTTGATCCATTTCTAATATAATTTATCTTATTTCATACTTTATTGAATTTGTTATTCAAGAATTTTCTTTCGATCAGTGTCAGAATTCTATCGCTCCAATAATTATTCTAATTCCTTTGACACTTTCATTGAACCTTTCTTTGGTTCTTCATAGACTTCCTTTCCATCATCTGATAAGTGTTGTTTCAATCCTAAACCGAATGTTTAGGCTGGAATATATGCTTAACGTTTGCTTGAAGTTGTTTGTTTAACAACTCTCTTTTATGATCCTTAGTCATTATCTCCAAAAGCTGCAGATTAAACTGAAAGTTCTATTAAATCAAATCGATAATTATTAATACCATCTTAAGTTTGTAAATTTGACTTACAACAAGTTGCTCCCATTATTAAATATTTTATTTCTAAAAACTATTTTTATATATTATCATATCATCATATTATTAAATATATATCTAAATGTTAAAATGATTATATAATAATCAATGAACATAAAACAAATTTATAAAAAGATAAGAAGTTGAGAAATCCAAATAAAAATTAATATAATTAAAATTATAATATTTTCATTTAAAAAAATGGGATAAACTATTGCAAACAGTATGAAAGAGAATTAAAAAGAAATGCAAAAGGAAATGTAAAAGAAACAATTAGAGATGTTATTAAAATAAAGATAAACTTAATTGGCTATGTAATATGCTTCAGGTAAAGAATTTTTTCATTGGTATGCTTCATTTTATGGTCTTATATTTCCATTCTGTATTTTAGGAGCATTGAAAAAGAAAGTAAATATAGTCATATTTATTTTAACTAGAGTCCAGTACCAATAATTCCTTTGATTCCTTTAGGTTTTGTATGTGGGTATTAATATGATATGTATTATGGGTAAGATATTCAAATATTGAAGTGATAAAATGAAGAGAATAAGAGAAGAAGCTGAAAGATTAATTGATAGAGAACCTTAACTATTCTACTTTCCAAAGAATGCTCATATTGTGTCATAAGAAGAATATGAAGAAATTTTGGGGATAAATAAAAACAAAAAATGATTATTATAAAATAATGTTCAAGTATAAATCATTTTGGAGATTGTATGCATAAAGCATAGTTTTAAGTATTCCATAGATAGTTACTGGTTATATGTGTGTACAATATTTGGACTTTCCTTTATTGGACTATGAATGGTCTTATATTGGATTAGCCTCTAGTTGGTTGTTTTCACCATTGATGGTATAAGTTACTCGATTCAAATTAATGGGTATAAATATAATGATGTTGACTGTTGGAATTATTGGATTATCTATTGAAGATTATTCTTCTTAATTAATCTATAAGATTTTTACTTGCATAATAGGAATAATTGTAGGCTGTGATTGGTTATTGACAATTAGATTTATAAGAGAATAAGTAGGTTGGGAGGAAGAAAGATCTGTGTATCTAAACAATAATCCAATAATCTGTTTTTTTTTAGGGACTTTGTTAAGAATCAGTTATATTAGAAATTAGAATTTGGAAGATGAATAAATTGTAATTAGTAGTCTTGTAATATTGACTAATTCAATTAGATTACTCTCATTGCTTACAATTTATGGTAAATAGACACTAGAATATTATTACAGAAAGTTTAAAGAGCTTTAAGGCAGAGTGATAATTAAGAATTAATTTTCAGGAAATATCAAGGAGATAGAATATTTTTATATATCTAACAATGAAACATATAGTGAATTAAATAGAAGAACAAGTTTCTTATTTAGTTAGTAATATCGTAAAAGATTTTTTGGATGTGCAATTTTAGCACTATTATCATGGTTCCAAATGAACAATCACAATTATTTCCCATAAGCCTAAGAAATTTTTGAACATCCATTAAGATATTTTATTCCTGCCTTACTTACAATTTCTGTTCTAAGCCAATTCATATATAGAAAATTTAGTATAATTTTAATTTAATCCAAGATGTAAGAAATGTTATGATTTTTTTCAATATTTTGTTGTTAACATTAAGTATCCTTCAATTAATGAAATTTAAAGTCAAATTATTAAAAGATTAAGAAGTATTCATTAATTTTTCAATGTTACTTATTTATATCACTTACTTTATTGGTCTTAATCTACTCATTACATAATAATTGCCTTACAAAGGTATCACATATACATTAAACTTAACTTTTGTATCATTGTGTGGAGCATAACTGATTAGTCATTTAGTTACATAATAAATGGAATCAAATTAAAATTACTGGCTTAGATATATTTAAACAATTGCAAATATGCTATGTTTCCCAATCCTCTTGAAATTAAAGAATGTAATGTAACTTAGAGAATGTGAAATTTAATAAGTTTATGATTGAAAATTCGTTTTATTATTAAAATAATCGTATATAATTATTAAAATATATGATAAAGTAATCACACTCCACGTATGCTGTTATATGTTTAGTGGCATTCTCTTAAGGAGTAATTAACCTTTCAGAATTAGCCATTTCATACTTATTAAAAGAGGATTATGGAATGAATCCCACAGAAATGACATACATATAAGGCATCATCAGCATACCTTGGGTAATTAAACCTGTATGGGGTCTATGTACAGATTTACTTCCAATTTGCAGTTATCGAAGAAAGAGCTACCTCTTTATATTTGGTCTAATGGGATTTGTGTTATTTTATGCTCTCTCCATATATGGTACAAAAGATGCATTAGCAGGTGTCTCTCTTTTGTTGAGCATTCAAATTTGTATAGCATTTTGTAATGTTGTTGCAGGTATTACTATTTAACAATGAAGAGGCTCTTTTGGTTGAGATTTCAACTGGCAATGATAGTTCAACCAATAATGTCAGTTTATTTTTTGGTTTCAAAGCTTTTGGTACACTTATGACTAGCTATCTTAGTGGATACTCTTTAAAATATTTGCAGAAATAATAAAGTAAGGAGAATGTCTATTTTAGTTTTTAGAATAACTTCAATATTTCCTTTGATTATAGCTGGTGCTTCTCTATTTTTGAATGAGGGCCAACATAAAGATACAGACATTAAGAAGTAATTACATGAACTACATCGATTCTTGAACATCAAAGCTATATATAAACCTATTGTGTTTATTTTTTGCTTTATGTTATAACCGTCAACTTCTACAGCAATGTTTTATTTTTAAACTGTCTATTTACATTACACAGCTGAATTTTTGGGTAAGATTAAGTTTCTATTTGCTTTGGCAAACATTACAGCTGTGAGTATATTTAATAGATATTTAAAAAACTATTCATTTAAATCTGTGTTCTTTGTAACAACATTAACCTATAGTATTGTAAATGCCTTACAGATATTGTAAGTAACAAGGAGGAATGTAGAATTAGGTATTAAAGATGAAGTATTCTCACTATCTGATACATTACTAATGCAATTGATAGCTGAATTAAACATGCTACCTATTTTAGTACTGGCATGTAAGATTTGTCCATCAAAAATAGAAGGTACAATGTATGCATTATTGATGTCCACAATCAATTTAGGATAATTGGTTGCTAGACAAATTGGAGGGATATTGATGTACTTTTTGAGTATGATATATAATTAATAATCAATAGATATAAATGAAGCTTCATTTGAGAATTTGTGGATAATGATAACAATGACCAGTGTGTATATATTGATATTATTACCATTTCTATCTACGATAAAAGAAAAGGAGATGATTGAATCAAAAGATGTGTATAATAAACAAGATTTAGATGAATAGGATATTATTGCAAAAGGATATGAGAGATTAAGCTTATCATTTGTGGACAGTTGATAATTTTTATATTACTAAATTAATAATGTTTAATTAAGCACATTCCAATAATTTCCTAATTGAAATGGTTAGGAGATTTGATATTATAGTTAAAAGTTGTGATATCCAATTTATATAAAGAGATTTAGATAATAAATAAATATAATGATATAAGTAAATAATATTATTTTTATTAAATTAATTCAATTTTTTGGATATTTTTTCTCCTCTTTAAGATTCTTGAATCTTATATAAAAATCCTATTAATCGTACTAATTTAATAGTTTTTCCTTATTGTACCCATTATCCATTCTCTCCAGTAACCATTAGAACAATAATTTTTCAGATCCAAAATCACTTAGATAAGCTTATAATTATTTTATGTTTCTTACTTTAACATAATGGATGCATTATAATCTCTTATTCAATAATGTCAAGACAGACATTCTTCAATATAAATTATTTAATATGATTTTGAATAAATTATTAAACCTATTTTTCATCTAAAAATTGTAGTTCAGTAATTAGACTAACATTTGTATCTTAGTATTCTTCAGTAAAAATAAAAATCACTCCCCTTGTATCAACAGTGAGAATTCTTGGGTCATTTTTTGGTAATAAATGAAAATTTGGAGCAGGTTTATTTCTTCTCAATATTCCATGTTTAATTTGAGGTAAAGTAGTAATTTATTAGTTTAAAGAATAAGCAAAATCTACTTTTTTAGAATTATGAGGTAAAATCGAACTTATGATGGTTTTTAATACTGATTTATGTTCCTCTATTACTCCTTTTTACTAGAGTTTATTAACATAATATTAATTTAATGATCTAAAGATTTAAATAATTAGTATTACTGATGAAATCTCATTAATTAAAAAATATTCACATAAGCTGCTAATTATTTCTCTTAAGAATAATTAATCATAGTTGAATTTTATAATTAAGTAGTTTTCTGTATTAAGTTAAAATACTCTTTAAATCCTTTTTCTAAAATATCTTCCTTAATGCTATTCTTCTCTACAAATGTCTTTTGAAATTCTTTAAATTTTTTGATTAATTTTTCCAAGATCTCCATAAGATCCACAGAACTTCCTGTATATTTTTAATAATTGTTAGCAGCTATAAATTAAAGGAAAATAGGGAAAGAATAATATTAATTAGGTATTAAATCTTATTGTGATTCTAAGGGAATTATAAGTTAAGATTCTAATAACTTTTAATTGATCTATTGAATTTCGAACTAATTTTTGCCAACTTTTTACAGATAATTAAAAATATCTTGACCTAAAACACCAATATATTCGCTAACCTTAGTAGAGATATAATTACATTTAATTCACGAATCCATATTTTACTTTTCGTAATTAAATTTTCTCTATCATATCAGCATAAATAGCAATATAATTTTCATCTTATATTTATTCTGTTATTTCAGGTTATAATTATGGACCAAATTGCAATCGTTTGAAGGATATTAAATTAGCTAAGGAAAATAATATATTTAGTACTCTCATTCGGATGATCCTTATAAAATTAATAAATTTTTTCTTCAATACAGGGTATGGTTGCTAAATCTTCAATAGTCGGCCTTTTAGTAGGGTCTTTTTATAATATTTTTTCTATTAGTTATTAAAGATCTGAGTCAACAGATGGATCCATATCATAAGGTTAATTAATTATCAATTCACACATAATATACATGTTAGAATGGTAAAAAGGTAATTTTAACATAACCAATTCATATAAAGCACAACCTAAGGCCCATATTTCGGATTTCTTCCCATAAGGTACACATCTAATAACTTCTGGAGACGTAAAGTTAGGAATTAATGGAATATGTTATGCATAATCGGGAGGTAATTGTTTTGCCTCTGAAATTCCAAAGTCTCCCAATTTAATAACTTATTCTAATAAGATTAAATAAAATTTAAACCTTTATTCAAAAACATATTTTAAGTTTTGATATCTCTATGAAGAATATTTTTAGAATGCATAAAATGAATTGCTATAACTAATTAAGCCATCCAAGTTAATATTTAATCTTTAGGTATTTTTTATCCAACTCTAATATATTCTTAGATTTTTTCATTTAATGATCCTCCTTCTGCATATTCCATAATTATATTTAAAGAATCATTTTCAGCAAAACTTTCATAGTATTTTATTATTGTTGGAGCTGTTAAAACTCTTAATAAACTCACTTCATTTTCAGCATTTTTCTTTCCTTATTCATTCATAAATGAAGTAGGAATAACCTAATTTCATTTATATTTTACTTTCATAGCATATAATTCTTTATCAGTACTTTTTCTTACTAATTCAATTGAACTAAAACCCCCTCTACCTAAATTTCTCACAACTACATAATATCCTTTTTCGTTTTAGTTGTTCTATTAAAAACTTATATAGTTTTATACATTTTGTAACTTTGGCTATTTTTTTATTAATGTTTAAAGGACTTGAAGTTTTGTTAAATCAGCAGGTTTTACCATATAATCTTCTGCTCCTGCATTTAAACAAGCAGCCACTGTTTCTGTTACAACATCGCCACTCATCATTATTACTGGAACATCTTTTAATTTATCAATACTTAATTCATATATTAAATTTACGCTTTTACAATATACAAAAGTTCCAAACCTGTCATTTCGGGAAGACTTAAATCCAATAAAATTAAATCAAATTAATTTTCTATTTTCAAAAGTTCATCCCTTGCTTAAATACCAGTTTCGTATACTACTACTTAATAATTAGACTAATGTAATAAATCTATTAATGCTATCCCTATTATATAAATTGCAATTAAGACTTTAGTTTGAAGCTTCTTCAACAAGGAGTACATTTATAACCTCTTTAGCTTGTTCATCTCTTTTCACACTTTACATAAAATTTTTTAATAATTTATTCAAATCAAGTATAGAATATACTATTTAATCATACATTATTTATTTTTAATAATTTGTAAGAATATTTTTACTCTTGATATCATCACAAAACACAAACAAAAACAAATAAATTAAATATTCAAGTTTTTATGATGTGTAAACTTATACAAGTATTTAAAAAAAAATTTTTTAATAAAACTAATTAACTTAAATAAACTTTGCATTCAAAAGTTTAAATTTATTCATTTTTGTTATATTTCCTAATTTTCATCTATTTTATCCATTTATCATAATAATTATTTACCTTATTATCAAAAATTCATTAATGATTTCTTATAGAATCTTAAATTTTTTAATAAAGTCAAATTATACTATTGTTTTATTTGGGTTTTAAATTTAAATGCCTTTTTTTTAGATTAATAAATAAAAATTAAAACACAATTATTTTGTAATATTGATTAAAAAATTAAGGGCAAGATGCCATAATATATGTAATAATCAATCAATATCTTGTTAATACATTGGGATCCTTAAACAAAATAAAGAATTCTTTATTATCAAACTAATTTAAAATCTTTTTATTATCTTATCCTTCTTCAATATTTTCTAATAACCATTCAATTAGCTTTCTTTAAGATCCAAAATCGCATATGTACTCTAAAATAAATAATTAATTTACTTTATAATAAGGGATGAATAACAATTTCTTATTCGACTAAATCAAGTATTACATTTTTTTAAATAAACTATTAAATTTATTTGTAAATATATTAAGAAATTTAACCTTCATCTAAAAAGATTAACTCTTAAGTAATTTATGATTATTGATCTTAATATTCTTCTATAAATAAAATGAAAATCCCTTTTATTTCTTATTATAAGATTCTAGGGTCATCTTTAGGAAGCAAATGAATATTTTCAATATTTTTATTTCCTCTCAACATTCCATGCTTTATTTATCCTAAAGTCGTAATCTAACCACCTATACAGTAAGCAAATTCTGAGGAAATGGGACGAGGAGCTATTATCGCTCTAACTACAGATTATATTAAATTGCATGGTTAATCAATTAATTCTGTTTTTTTCTATAGGTTTTACACATAATATTATTATAATGATCTACAATATTGAAATAAATTACTAATGTAGTCTCATTAATTAATATATATTAACATAGACTGCAAGTTTCTTTAAAGGAGAATAATCAATCATGGTTGCTTTTTAAAGCTCTAATGTTTAATGAACTAACTAGAAAAAGTCATTGAAGTTTTGATTAAATGCCTCAAAACTTAATTATTTCTTTTCTGTAATTTTTCTTTAAAATTCTTTAAATTTTCTAATGAGTTTTTTTAAAATAAACATCATATCTTAAGAATTGCTAGTAAATACTTAATAATTATTTGCAGGTATGCATTCTAAAAACATTGGAAAAGAATAAAATGAAGTAGATATTAGCTATTGATTATTATTATCGAGTGGAATAATTAAATGCTATTCAAGAAGAGTTGATACAAACTACTACAATTCTGTTTCATTTTTTTTATCAAAATTTTATTTAAGATAATTAAGGATATCTGATCCTAAAACTCCAATTTATTCACTTAAATATATTATTAAATATAATACATTTGATTTAAAACCCCAATTGTAATTTTTCTAAGTTAAACTTTATCAATTATTGCAGCTACAACTTTCAGACAATTATCTTCTGGATTCTAAGAGTTACCACCATCATCATTATTTTGTCCAAGTTAATATTTTTTGAAAAATATTTAATTCGCTGAAAATATATCTCATATTTACTTTCATTTGGATGATCTATATAAAATTAATTGATTTTCTCTTCAATACAAGGTATATTAGCCAAATCTTCCACAAATGGCCTTTTATTAGGGTCTTTTTGTAATGTTTTTTCTATTAGTTATTAAAGATCTGAGTCAACAGATGGATCCATATCATAAGGTTTATTTTGTATCATGTCAAATACAATCTGCATAACATCGTGTTAAAACGGCCTTTTTAACATAACCAATTCATATAAAGCGCAACCTAATGCCCAAATATCTGCTTTTTTTCCATAAGGCTCACCTCTAATCACTTCTGGAGGCATAAAATAAGGAGTTCCTAAAAAGGTTTATGCAAAATTTCCATGTGTTCCTAATGCCTTTGAAATTCCAAAGTCTCCCAATTTAATAACTTATTCTAATAAAGATTAAATAATAAATAAACCTTTATTCAAAAACATATTTTAAGTTTTGATATCTCTATGAAGAATGTTTTTAGAATGCATAAAATGAATTGCTATAACTAATTAAGCCATCCAAGCTAATATTTAATCTTTCGGTATTTTTTATCCAACTCTAATATGTTCTGAGATTTTTTCATTTAATGAGCCTCCTTCTGCATATTCCATAATTATATTTAAAGAATCATTTTCAGCAAAACTTTCATAGTATTTTATTATTGTTGGAGCTGTTAAAACTCTTAATAAACTCACTTCATTTTCAGCATTTTTCTTTTCTTATTCATTCATAAATGAAGTAGGAATAACCTAATTTCATTTATATTTTACTTTCATAGCATATAATTCTTAATCAGTACTTTTTCTTACTAATTGAACACAACCAAAAGCCCCTCTTCCTAAATCTCTAACAACTTCATAAAAACCTTTCTCATTTGAATTGTTCTACATATATTAATAAATTACATTTCTGTTTTTAGGTTTCTTCTTTACTAATTCTTGCAAACTTTAAAATTACTTAAAGTTGACTGGTTTAACTAAATAGTTTAATGCTCCAGCTCCTAGACAAGCCGCAACAATATCAGTTTCTCCATCTCCACTCATCATTATCACTGGAGTTTCCTTTAGTTTATCAATACTACATAACCATTTTGTTTAAATACCTTTTAATGATTTTTAATAAGTCAAGTCCTCCCATTTCAGGCATCAATAAATCAAGTAGGATTAAATCAAATTCATTCTCATTTTTTAAAAGTTCATCTCTAGCTTCTAATCCATTTTTACAAGCAATAACTTAAAATCCACATAATTATAATAAATCCACTATAGCAACCCCTAGAAAGTTTAAAAATGTATGTACTTTAAAATAAATCGTCTTCTGCAATTAATACATTCATTATCTCTTTATTAGAATCATCTCTTTTTTTTACTCTGCTTTACATATATTTTTAAAAATAATAATCCTAAAATGAAAACAATATAATAATATATTAAAATAGTTTAAATGTTGAAGCATTTTAATTGAAAGATTAGATGCCAGGCTTAAACAGAGATTTAAAAGTAATTAAACATAAATATTTATTATGAATATCTTTTTCATCAAAAATTTGTTCAATTTAATGTAAATTCCTTAAATTTATATTCATAAATTCATTTACAAAAAATGATTTAATTTTTCCAACTATTTAAACTAACAATTTTTTAAAACAGTACAAAAAGAAAGAATGATTTAATAATAAATATTGGTATAAATATCATTAAGGAGGCTTCAATTATTAATTAGAATCAAATTTATTTTTGGCAAGTTCATGATACAAATCTTTAAATTTCTTTAGAATAACCAAAAAGTCGTTATCGAAACTTTCTAAACATGTTTTTTGTAAAATTAGTTCATTCGTATGCTCCTTAACTTATTTTTGAATCTACAAATAATTTTACTCCAATGATTAAATAGTAAGTTTATTTTCATCTTAAATTCTAATTAATTCTTAAGAAAAGTAACTAGTATATATAATTTTTTGTTACTTAATCTCCTCTCTCGATTATTATAGTTATATTAAGAATTCTCTTTAATTTTCTGTTATTTCTTGATTTGTTGAATCCACTTACCTAATATATTTTTCATTTTTAATAAGGCTATCTTATCTATCTTGTAATTAAGCATTTATTTGCTATTCAAATTTTTATGAAAATGAAATTTCCTATTAGGAGATTTTGTTCATTTATTCTGTTAATAGACATAACCTTTGATCAAATTATTCAATTTTTTAAGATAAATTTTCTGTTTGAGATATATTTTTTATATCAGTTCTAGTTATTACAGAATTACTTCTAGCAACCGACGAGCGAGATCTTAAGGGTTGTGATGATGATATATATTATGTATCTAACTATTATACTATTTTAGGAGATAATTAACCAATATTAGATAAAACACTAAATTTCCCTAAATTAAAATTTTCTATACTTTATTTAACAAGTTCCGATTATGTATCATCATTTTATTTTTATGCAAAATATTATTCAGATGGCCTTATTAAGCTAATTTAAGCATTCAAACATATTATTTCATCTCTATTATCCAATCTTTATTCTATTTCTAACAACTTATCTTCAATCATTTTCAAAATTTAAGCAAATAATTATTTATCTATTACTTCTTATTAACAATTAGCTTCCAAAAATAGTGACAATCCTAAAGGATTAAATTGTTAAAACTCAGTTGATTCTTTAATATTGTATTTTTTTGATTATTATTCTTGAGTAGATTATTCAAAATGGGTGATTTCATAAAGAGTTAAATTTTGTTTTTGCATAATTTATTATGGGAAATTTAATCAAAAATTTCGAAATAAAACTAAAAAATTTTGATAAAGTGAAAATAATATCAAATTTAGTTAATTATTCTTGCGGCTGATTTGCTTATTTAAAAATATATACAAAAATATTTTAACTAGAAATTAATGAATAATTATAAAACAATTTTAACTCAACAACGTGAAAAATAATTATTTTTTTCTGATGAATTACAAGTGTCTAATGATATTACTAAACATCGATAAAATAAAGTAAGATGTCTAATTTGAATAAATTTAAAGAGTAATCAAATACCTAGAAACTACTAAGTGTAAAAAGCAAGTTAGAAGGAAGGAGAATGATTTCCACTTAAAGCTACCATTCTAAAATGAATTAAAAATATCCAATTCATTGACTGTTTATTTTAATTTATATTATAAAAAATTTGAAAAAATAGTAGTAGTTAATTTAATTCAGAATCAAGTTGCTTGAAAAATGATGGTAAGGATAAATAATAACTTAGTTAAGATATATAATAATTGAAAATATATTAAGAATAAACTAAGCTTAAGGAAATATATCTACAACTAAATTTATACAAAAAGAATTATACTGGTAATTATAATAAAAGAGGGATTAAATTTCATTAATAGTTTTAATTGATAATGATTTTATGATAATATAAAGACACACTCATATTTCAACGGCATCTTATAATTAAGGTTCTTCATCATCATCGTAAATTTCAAGCAAACCTTCTTATCTTTATGGAAGAACTTTCTTTCCTTATTATGGGAAGCAGAAACATTAGGTAGTTGGCAAAACAAATTATTTATCCTACATCAATTACTTTCTTTTCTCTAATTCTTGAACAACAGTATCAATATTAGTTAATGAAACATTTTCATATTAATCTCCAGCTAAGCAAATTGGACTATATCAATAAGAAGATTTAATACTCTTTCATTGGTGTGCAATCTTCAACTGGTTTTGGAGTTGGTTAATAAGTAATGTCACAAGCGAAAAGATTCAATCCTTGAATAAATCCTTAGAAAGCATCAGTTAATTAATCTTTTCCATAGTAAAGAATAAGTGATGGAGCAACATAATGATTGACATTCTTAAATGACAAAGCTCCCTTTCCTTATGAATGTTCAACAATGACATCAGCTTATCTACTCTTTCTTGAATAAGCGAAGTAAATATGGAACCAATCTTTGACAAAAGTCTTTCCTTCAACAATCTATCTAACTTCTGGGTTTCCAGATCTAATATTTAGATTATATTAATCACCCTAATTAATCAGTATATGTATAAGTATAGAAATTAAGAGTTTAAT
>JPFL01000565.1:6000-29861 GCA_000733385.1 Paramecium biaurelia
ATTATTAATATACTTTACAAAAAGTACCCAAGCTGATCTTAATGCTGTTGACACATATAAAATAGCTCTAACAGTAGTAACTAAAAATGCGGATAAAGTTAGATAGAGTAAAGTGTCAGTAAATGAATTATTACAATAGATTGTAATCTAATGTAACCATGTTTAATTATCTCCTTTCAATTCTGATTTTAACCAAAAATCAATTAAAAACATTGATCCTTACATAAAAAAACTTACAATAACCCAAAAAATCAAAAGAAACCAACTCATGCTGCTAAAATAGGTTAACCAAGTATTCATTTTAATCCTTCCTTATTCTCTTTCTTCCTGGTTTTCTGTTTCATCTTCTTCAACCTTATGTTAAAATTACTCTTTATCAGATTTCAAAGTAGTATACTATTTAATCAAATCTGGTATGACTTCCTCTAATTTCTCTTCAATATTTTGGTTATCTTCTTCTGGCTCCTATTCTTTCTCCAAGTATTCATTAATTTTATTTTTATCATTAATAATTTATCCATTTTCTAAATATATTATCCTTGATTTCACAGTTGGAGGCACTTAATTTAAATATCTGTAATTGGAAGTAATCAATAGCACAGTTTTTCCATTATTTATTAAGAAATTTAATAAAGTTTTCTAAAATATTTTATCTGCAATATGAATATCCAAAGATGAGAATATGTCATCAAATAAATAAATATCACAATTTTAATATAAAGCCCTAGCTAATGTAATTCTTTATTTTTATCCTCCACTTAGATTCTTACCATCAGGTCCAATTTCATGAAAATCTTATTTTTCAAAAGTCATAATGTCTTTCCTTATTTCACAAATATCTATAACTTCATTATATAATTTTTAATTAAAAGGTAATCCAAATAATATATTGTCCCTAATACTCATATTCTAAACCCAAGATGTCTAAGAACAATAACCTATACTTCCTTTAATTATTATTTGGTCACTAAGAGCTGGCATTCTTTATCCTGAGAGTAATGAATCAGATCTGATCGATATACTATTATACATTCCTTCATAATAGTTATATTTTTGTAACTCATTCAAAATTAAATTGAACAAAGCACTCTTGCCTGATCCAATCTTACCAATTACAAAATTCAAAGTGCTTCTCTCTATCTTCAATTCATCAATTCTTAATAAGAATTAAGAATTTTCATTAGTTTAATCAAATACAAGTACATCATCACTAATTTACTTCTTTTTTTATGATCTTTTTTATTGTTCAGCCTTTTCATTTGGCCATTCAAATAATAAACCTTCAATTAATATGACAACCCCCTCTTTTACGTAGGGCAATTAGAAACGATCATTAGGATCAATCTCCTATTATTAAAGAAATATTGAGATTCTACTAAATGAAACATATGCTAATAATCCAGAATTTATACACCAAGGTAAAATTCCTAAGGGGAATATCATTGTATTAAAAATGGCTATTAAGGAAAAGATATTCAAGTCAGAGAGTGATTTACCATTACTTACCGATGAGATTATATATGTGCACAATAGTACATAGCTGACATTATTCCAAAATATGGAACTTAATCCATCAAATCCCCTAATTAAACTAACCATAAAGAACTCCCAATTTCTTATTCCCATAATCTTTTTGCTAAAGGTCTCTTCCCATGATAAATATTTGATTTATTTCATTCCTTCAATCACATCTAATGATAATCCTACTCTTAAATCCTTATATTCGAACATTTTCTTTTCTGACCTCATTATAACTGCATCTACTAGTAGATTGAAAGCTTGAGCAATAAGTATTGCAACTACGACTATTGAACCTGCATTAGAATCAAGATGATATAAAAAGATTAAGCATCCAGTTATTAAAAGTATTGCTTCCCATGTATCTCTGATTGTAAAGTGGATTAACATAATTTGATCCAAGTCTGCTGTTAGAAGGGTCTAAAAATAACTCTCAATTTACGTTAATATTAGCTGAATGACTGTCACTTTCACCTTTACCGTTAATGCATTAGACTCTTAAGGCTTTATCATAGATCAAATATTCTGAAATCAATCTAAGTCTCAGCAGAAATAAATTCACGAATTAATCTGTTTTGGCATTAAAATAGGTTCTTAATAATAAATCTTTCAAATACTTGAGAAAAGAGAGACAAATCATACCACAAATCGACAATAAGGGTTGATATACCATTTCTCTATTTAAATTTATTAAGGAATCTGTGGCGTAATTTAACATTAGTAAATTTCCTAACATTATAATGTCCGTCGCTGTCTATGTTCCAAGTAATTAGAGAGTTCTAAACAACAAAAAGTGTTTAAAGATCTTTCTGTAAAGATTATTTGGCTTTGATTGTAAAATACTAATTTTTAGATAAAGTTTACTCCTTTAATTCTTGAAGGATCTGCTCACAATCTGACTCTTTAATAACAAATTTCCTTAAATCATTATTTTGTATTTGTCTATCCATACCATTGATAGTTTTGATTAAAGGTGTAATGTCACTAAATAGCCAGTTGTCTGATTTTACTTATTTATTTAGGAATGATTATTCCATAAATTATAATGGTAGTATTTTGCTGATGTAGTAATTATTTGTAATATCAAAATTCTTTAATATAAATTTATTAGGAATCCTAATTATCAGAAATATCAATTACAAGTTTGGAAAATTAAATTTCCAATATAAATCTAATAAGATTTAATTAATTAAAGAATAATAAACTCATTATTCTGTTTAATTCTATGTTCATTATAATATAAAAAGCTTTGAATTGCTGATTCTAACTATAAATTTATGATTCATTATATTTATGTTAATTATTTATGTTAATTACAACATTATTGAATGGTATTTAATAGTTTATGTAGAAAAATTATCATACTTTTTATATTTGTATAAAATATGAATGCAGTTGTATTATATATACAATTTTTGAATGATATTTAAAAGTTTATGTAGTAAATTATCATTCTTTGAATATTTGTATAAAAATTGATTATATTTATGTTAATTACAAAATCATTGAATGTATTTCTAATATATCTTCCCTAAGATACATCGATATATAATTATAAGTTTTGGAAACATTATTTTCACCATTTCATGTTTTTTATTTAAATTAAGAATAATTTTTTGTCATTTAATTTAAATGACTATATTTACCACTATAGATTAATAAATATAAGAGGAGATAAAATACAATACTCTTCATCTAATAAATAATATTATATACATATTATTTAAAAAATACTATTTAAAGGTTTGGCTTTATATAAATTGATTTTATTTAAGTTAATTACAAATGGAATACATAATGTATTTACTTATGGAGTTTATAGATTAAGGTATCATTTGTAATTATTTATATATTCCTAAATAAATTTATTATTTTTACAAAATGATAAATATTAATTAAAATTACATTCAAATTTCGAACTGAAAATAAATGAGTTGCGAGAGCAAAAATTGAGAATATTCATAAGATATTGAACTCCCTAACATTTTTGAAACCTCCGATAATACAGAATAAAACCTTTTTGTTTACTAAATTACATTTGAGGATATCTTTGATAGAAACTAAAAGGTAAAATTTCAAGAAGTAATTTAAAAGGAATAATTACATAAATTATTTGTTAAGAAGAGAACAATCAATAAATATGAATCCAACTTAAGGAAGATAATATGAGTTCAACTTTTCAGGCTAAAAATAAATTGGAAACTTATAAAGATGTATTCCAGATTTTCTCAAAATATTAGGCCTGATTTTTGATACATTTATTCTATAAAGATAATTTGAATAATAGCAATTATTTGGAGAAAGTAAATGTATAATGGAATTATAAATTAGTATGAATATCTACGCTATTTAAATATGAAAACTTAAAATTAATCATAAATATTTAATCTGAGATGCCATCTAGTTTTTCTATAAGAAAAAAAGGTAAAATTTTTAATATTGCCAATCTGTTATTTACTCTGAAAATTTGGTTAATCAATAATCAAGGAGAAGTAGTGATAGGAGTTCATATAGTTTTCATTTAATAATATCACCGAATCTTAGAATTTATTTAATGAAGAGGTAGATTTATTATTGTTAATGCTAGAAATTAATATTAAGATTTTATGATTACCAATTTATACTTTAATTAGGCTTAACTTTAAATTAAGCTTAAAGTTATTATTGTCATTGCTTTTTTATTTTAATCAAAATGGGAAGTGATAACCAGGTAATAATTGTGTGTTGTGTAGTTTTAAGAGTATTCGAAGAAATGTAAAAGAATAAGTGATTTTTAGATAATGGGTAAAAATGCCAAGTCTAAATAATAATGCTTAACCAATCCAAATGATGCTAAGAAGAATTGTTGATGATTGTTGTGAAATAACATAATAGGTATATAAAATGGTCAAGTAGGTTAAAAGTCATAATCCTTAAAAAAATATACAGAAGAATTTTTCCTATTATTATGATGATACTGGAGGATTTTGTTGCAACTAAAACTGTTTGGATTCTGATCAGATAATAAACTTAAGACTCCTGAAGAATTTAAAAAGAGGCTATATAGCAGATTAAGCAAAGATCTAATATAGGCGGAGTTAATATCAAAATTTTGATGTTCTTGTCCAATTAGGGAATATGGAAAGCAAAAGAATAGGAAGAATGTTAGTTAATATGACAAAATTATGAATAATTATTGAATAAAAGAGGATACAAATACAAATAACATGAATAGAGGGAGTGTATCATTTGTAATTATTAATTAATGTATTTATATTAATTACAATAATATTTCAAAAAGTATTTGTTTAATATTTTAATTATTTATTTGTAAAATTTTATCTATTTGATTTATTATTTTTAATTTGAGTCATATCAACAAAAACATTTCTACATGTTATAATCTGATTATATATTAACGACAGAACCTTCAATATTCAAACCTTTTTTTAAGCATGGAGTCCTTTTATTATATAAATTTATCCATAGATATAGAGGCGATAGAGTTCAAATATTTGTGAATTAAATATGCATTTTACTAGTCAATAAATATCTTCAGTTAAGAGTTTTTATTCACTTAACTGTTATCAGATTGACAACAATATTTCTATCCTCGTAAATGCCAAAGAATCAATTTTAGTATTATTTTAGATGAATTTCACAAATTTGCCCAAAGATTGTTCCAAAAACAATTTCATAGGATAAAACGGCATTTATTCCTAATGAACAAAAATTGAACATGCTCATCAGCAGCATTAATTGTTAATATTTATTCGATAATGCTCTTGGGAGATGTTTTAAAATAGAGAAAGAAAAAGTAAAAGTTGGATAGTTAATAAGAAAAAGAACCAAAGGCCAATTCTAAGACAAGAAATGGTTAAAAAATTTTTAATATACTTTGAATCAAAATTCAGAGAGTTAAAAATAGTTTTAAGACAGTGAGAATGTAATCAGAATCACTAAGGATGATTTAGAGATACATTTATACATAAGATGATGTAGTTAGTTGAAGCAGCTTAACACTTCGATTGGCTGAAATAGATAAATGAAATTCTTTAAAAGAACTTATAAATAAATTACAATATTTAAGCTTTAGTAATTAGCTTCTTAACAAATCTCAAGCAAAACAGATACCCCGTATTTCTGAAGTAACAAATAAAATGATTATCAGATCTTCACAAATATAATAATAATACACAATATCATTTATTTTAAATTCTATTATTTGTATATGTGTAGACTGGGAGTTATTTGAATATTTAAAACATTCTAATTAATTGTCTTGATTATTTTGCATATATATCATAATCTATAAGTTCTTGGAGCCATCTTTTGTATACTGCTAATTTCCTAGCTTAACAGAAAAGGAGTATAAATTTTAGCATTCTATACTTTATTAAAGTGAAAATTCAATGATCTTGATTGTTTCAATCAACATAAATCACTTTAGATTAGAATAATTGTTCCCTTCATATAACAAAATACTAAATTCCCGTATCATTTTTAAATATTAATTGGCATAATTATAATAATTATGCCAATATTATAATTATGCCAATAAATAGGTAGGCATTCTAATAACTCGTACATAATAACTCGTACATAATAAATAAATATGGAAATATATTAATTGTTTAAATAATATGTATAAATTTATATTATTTTTAATATTAACACTAAATATTTACTTTTAATCAAATAATTTTAAAAATTCATAAATTCACATTGTTTAATTACAATTATATAAAGTTAGTGAATAATAAAGTTTATAGAAAGGTGTATTATTTGTAATTTTTTATTTAAAATGTTAATGTATATATATTAATTACAAAAAATATTTACAAAATTATTTATTTAAATCATAAATTCATCAATATAAACTACAATTACATTATTTGGTATCTTGCAATTTTAAAGATTTTTCTACCCATTAAAAGTTCCTAGTTAATTTCACCTTTATTTAATTGACTAAACCATCCTCTAATTCATAAAAAATGTCTTTGATGAACGTTAGTTTTTAAATTCTGAATTCAATTTTGTTGATATGAATAACAGTTTTTAATTTAATTAACACTTTGTAATAGTTAGATTTATTGATGACTCAGCAATGTCAAATTAGATTATTATTCTATTTTTTATCTTTTGTCAATTGTATTAATTATCTTACACAAAGTTATTTTAATATTGTCCATTCCAGATTTGAAATTACCCTCACATACTTGTCTGAATATTTCACAGGAGAACAATAGCCTACTCAATTTAAATTAGTAACTTGAATTAGGCCGATAATGTTAATTGTGAGACAAATCAAGAGTTTATGATTGCACTTAATAACTTATTAATGATTTAGTTAGAGCAAAATTTTGAGACCGATCAGAGATTTATTAAATTACAAGATCTTGTAGTAAATTTAATTAAAGTAATTTAAATATTATTTAAACTAATTTTTTTAATTTAAATGAAATCAAGATGTCATTCAACTATTAACATTTTCTTGATATCTTTCCAATCATATCAAATACCTCCATATTCTCAAACATTAATTGAAAGATAGCACAAGACACCTCCTTCTTCCAATAAAATTGGTAAAAATATAACATTAATTTTGTAATTTTTAGTGTAGGAAATACAACATTCATATGTTTCCCTTTAAATCAAGAAATAAGATTATTAAATTGTGTTTAAATTTTTTTATTTACATTTTCTACATAAAATCTCCATACTCATTATTTATGATTAGATCATTATTTTATCAAATAATTTTTGAAGAGCAATCCTCCTTCTATTTATTTGAATCATCAGTATACTTATATCTGTTAATAAATTAAATGCAATTTTTGCTTTGCTTATAGAAAGAATCTAGCTCCTATTACTTAGTATAAAATGGTTTAATTTAATTTATTGATTATATTTTTAAATTGTTAGAAATATAAATACTAAAATCAAGTTTTCAGAATAATTTTAATTTATAGATATAACATATTATGGGTTTTTTCAAAATGTATCATCAAATCTTTGAGGATTAGTAATAGTTGGGAAAACAACAAAAATTTTTATCTATTTTTTCAATTACTTTCTAATTTCTGATATCAGAGAAGTCTCCTCTCTAGGGTACTTAGATACAAATACACTTTCTAGGTTTGAAAGTCAGAAGAGGCCTTAGGATATATATTCAAATGTAGTTAGAAATATTAAGATTATAAACACATTAAATTATTATCAATCATTATCGTTTTTACCAACTTATAAATAAATCTCACTTAATGAGATCAATATTTAAAATATAATTGAAATATCAATTCAATATTGCATTTCCAAGATTTAATGAAGATAATATATACAAATAATTCCTATTCACAAATACTCCACTTAGTAAGTAGAGTATTTGTTAAAAACAAATAATAAAATAAACTTTGTTCTAAAATATATATTTAAATGAATAAAGTTTATTATGGATATGAAAATCTAAAATATATACATAATAGTATAATATTTTATTCTATTAGGGATAAAATAAATGGAATGAATATCAATCAAATCTAATGAAAAATAAAATGAATAAATAGCTAGAACAATAAAAACAAAGTTTGATTTAATCAGAAAAATATGAATAAGCACAAATTCAATATTACATTTATTAAGACTTGCAAAACTTAATAAATTTAATATATTCAAGAAAAGCTGTACTTGAACATTTTAATAATGATTTATCTAATCCAATGGTTGTCTTGAGTAATAATAAAATACTTTTGTAATTAAATTTATCAAGTGGGATACATTGCGATTAGTAATAATAATACTCAAAAAATAAATCCTTATCTAATTTTTTGATTTAAGAAAGAAAGAAAGCATTTTAAATACTTGCATAAGTAATTGACAATAATGATTTATAAATAAATAAAACAAATAGATTTCAAAATCCATTAAACTAATCATTATTGAAATACAAAAAAAATTATGAAAATTCATAATTTAGAATGAATGAATTTGATTTACTAAAAACTAACTTGGATTCTAAATTTGATGAAAATGTATTATCAAAAGTTATTTCATCTATGTAAACTGTAGATAGTTAAGTTAATTCAATAAAAGATAGCTACTCGGTTCCCAATGAAAATGAAATGCTCTCAAAAGCTTAGTATCTAATTTAAACTATATTAGAAATTATGAAAGCATAACTAAATTGAAGTTGAATCAAAACTTTCCAAAAGGAATTCAAAATGGAAAAACAGAGAATGGCAATGGGAAAAATGAATTTAGAAAGAAAGTCGAAATTGAAGAAGAGGAGCATCAAGATAACTATTATAATAAAAGAAAAGGGGAATTAATAAATTTTTTATTATTATAAGGATACTTTAATGAAGAGAAAATTCAATATAATTGTTATAATTTAGTGCAATAACAGTTTAATAAAATAAAAGACTTTTTAATTACTAATTCCGAATAAACACTAGGAATAATGATAGCTAAAAATTTGTATAGAGACAACAATAGACTAGAGAACTATTTTACATTGTTTTTTTTTTTCAAATTATTTATGGAATACTCAAAATATTGCAATAAAATAAATGGAAATTACTAAATTGAAGCATTTAGAAATTCCATATACACTATTAGCAGCAATGCAAATTATGATTAATTCTTTAATTACTTAGAGATAGTGAAAAGTATAAATCTATAATAAAATCAAAATTTACCAGAGGAAGAATAAATTGATCAGTTATTTCAGATATTTTATTCAAACAAAAATGGACATTAGAAGTGAATATAATGATATTTTTTATATAATCAAGCAAAATTGTTATAAAAGGTAAAATTCCATTGGCAAGATAACTGCCAAAAATATGCAAGTTTATGTGTTTATAAGTTAAATATAATTTGAATTTTTTAATTACCTCCTTTAAATTTTTTCTATTAATTTTAATCAAATTATTCTCTAAGTCATTCAGTTGTATTCTTATTTAAATTTTTGATTATAACACTTCCATTAATTTTTTATTCTTTATTTGGCTTCTAGATACAACTGCAAAAAATTACATTTATACTTATTTTATTATATTCTATTGAACTGCTTTAAGGTTAAAATTAAACTGATCTCTGAATTGGAAATATTTATATATTTAAAAAGATATGTTAATTCAACATCTCTAAATTGAATGATATTTTATAGGATATATTTGATATTGTTTATGTTCATACATAAAATGAGATAAAATCTTAATTGTACTGATTTTAGAACATCAAAATTTCAAATTTGCTTATTATTAGATATACACTTTACATCATTAATTATTCAGTCATAAAAGTAATTAGCCTAGAAACTATTTTGTTATTTAAGATACCTAATACATTATTAGTCTCATTGAAATAGTGGAGGAAGAGTTATTAAGATGGTATTTCAGGGTAGAAAATGAACCTATTAAATTTTTGTATCCTCAATCTATTTGTATGCAACACGCACTGTAGAAATTAAAGATAGACAATAAGGTTTTACTCTATGTAAGGCTGTAAATAGAGTATCTATCACAACAGTGAAGTGTTGGAATGATCATTCTTAAAAGACAATAGAAGTTCCAACTATGAATAAATCTATTCATACAAGAGATAGTTTTTTATATGATCTGAATGCATTAACAAAAAGTAGAATAAAAGAATACAGTCACGATAGAACTGCAGATAATATTAAATCAATTTGTATTATCGTTTTTAAAAGCTTCAAGTTCAAATAATCAAACAGATTATATCATTCAACATATTGATCATAAAATTGAAAATATAGAATTTTAGATTAATTTTAGTATTAAATTCATGTGTTGATATTTTTTCATTTAATTATTTTCTATATATTATTAAATTGATTCTATTTACTACATTATTGGATTCATTGTCACAGATAAATGACACTGAATATTCTTAAGCCTAATTATAATTAATCATTATAATTAACACTAATTTATAGAAAATCTTTTGATTTAAAATCTTAACCTTATGGAAGAACATTATAATTGCTAAATTACAAAATATAATTTATTATATTATGAGTTGCTATAATCATTCCTATATTGAATAATTATATACAAATGATTAGATTGATATGACGAGACCATTAGATATCTATAAGAGAGGTAGATTTTATAGAGAACAAGAAAAATACTTGTATAAGCACATTAGATAATATAATTTAATGATTAGTTTGAGTATAGATGACTTCTAATTTTGAAATATTATAAAGATTAATTCAAAAAGAAACTTAGTATTATGGAGATGTGAGGTTTAAAATGTGACATATAAGGATTAATTTCGGAAGGTTAAAAAATTAAGTTATGAATTTATGAGGAAAATATTGATAGAGAATTTAAGATCAGAGGAACTAACTACATTTCTATTGTTGTTAGGGTTAACAAAAGTGAAATAAAAATCAAATCTAGATTTATCAATAGAATGTTCAAGTCTTTGGGAAAGATTAGTAAATAAATTCAATCATCTGAATCTAGATAAAAGGAATATTAAAATTAATCAAAACTATTTTAAATATTGCAAATATCATTTTAAGTATCTCTACTCCTATTGAAATTATTTTCTAGACATTAGCTAATATTATTAGATAAATTCTTTTTCCTCTGGATAATAATATCGCAATTAACTTGACTCTTATTTTATTGCAAGCGGTTTTTCTTACTGTTGATCCATCTGTTGATTAAATTATTCAGACTTTGACGAGTAATCCATTTTAATTTGAGGATTTGAATTTTTCAACTCTATTTTCAATTCTTCGCGCAACTCTTTTTTCTTTTATTATTTCTACACTTAATCTTCTGACAAATTTTTCAAAATGTTTACACAATCAGAATATTCTTTAAATTTAGAAAACCATTCTAAATTTTTATTCAACTTTGAAATCCACTTATTATTCAGGGTTTTGATTTCTTCAGCAATTAAATCTATTTCAATTTTCTATTATTTTATTAACAAATCTATTTCATCATAAAATTGATATTATTATGATTTGACTTAATTCAAATCTTTCATCCAATTCTATGTAGTTAAAATCATTTCATCTATTTTTTAGTTTACAAAGGTCTTTAGGGAAATGAAGTTGTTGTTTAACTATTCAAGTTATTTAATATTTTCATTAAATACTATTTCTCTTAATTCCCTTTTCTTTTAATAATTTTCATAAGTCAATGCAACTGCTTTCTCTAATCCAATAATTTTTTAATTTGACTCGAATTCTTTTATACAAGATTTACATAAGAGTCTTTCATTTTACTTTAGATTTGCATCAAGTACAACTATCTAAATAGGTTTTTAATGTTCTGGATGAGCACATTTTAAATCTTAATATTTTAGATAAGTACATTTCAAATCTTCATATGTTGCTTGAGAACAATTTAAATTTTTATCTTTTGGAGGAGTAGATGTTCTAAATTATTATTGGTACATTAGTAATAATAATAAAATTAATAATAGAAATATGATATAAATCATAATTATTATTAGGTTTTATAATTTATATGCAAAAGTAGAATTTATCTTTATCAATCAATTCCAGTAGTTCTTTCATTATCAATTATACCAGCACCAGTATTATAACTTGCTGTATCAATTCTAAGTTGTCTTGATTAAATTTTAGATTGTCGAAGGTATATCTTCAAAAGTTAGGCTAATCCTTTCAATAAGTAATTTGTTCATCTAAATCAACAACTTATGAAAATCCCTTTTAATGACAAAAACCTCAAGGATTTTGCTCAGGCATTAGAGATGTTATGGATTATCATAATTAAATTCCAAAATAATTGTAGAAACAATCTTAGGTAATTATTTTCTCTGTTTATGGTGCAATTATGATCAAGATTAAAGTTGGAGATCAAGTATGTACCTTTATTAATGTTAGAGAATAAGGTATTATAAGTATAATAATGTCGTTATTGGATAAATGTCACAAAGATGATTTAATAATGATAATAATAAGGAGTCTCAGAGAAGCGGGAACCTAAAAACTTTACTTTTCATTTTGGAAACTACTCTAACTGATAATTAAGAAATTAATTAATGGAAAAGAAATAAATTTAGTAAAATTTATATTTCATTTATTTTTAGAATAGAAAGATATGATTGCTTTATAATCATCTTGAGCAAATTTAAGTTGGGCCTATGAAAATAAGAATTTTTAGTGTTATAATTTAAAATAGAATAATACATTTTAAATAATTAAAAATAATTGTCAACAAATTTAATAACCTTTTTATTAAGATTTTTTAAAATACAATTAATAATCATAATAAATATATATATATAAAGTAATAGAAAAACAAATTAATTATAAAATATGGAATCTTAGAGAAATAATCAAGTTTACCCTACACCATTAGAAAACGAGTAATTAGACTCTTAGAATATGCAGGAACATTAGTCACAGTAATGATTTTACCCTAATTAGAAATACTATGTATTAACCAGAGGAGAATCAAAATTATTAAAGTATTGATATAGGATCAAATCAAAATCTTTCTTAATTATTGAAGGATTAATCATTTACCATTCAGAAATAATTAGGTGTGAGGGCTCTTTTGATTTATTTCTGTGGGCATTTTTTTGGTTACATCCTTATATATAAGTAATTTGTTTTTGATAGATCCACTCTTGATATAAATGTTAGTTTGATGTTGAGTTATACTTATTTGGGGGGTATTATTATAACGAGATTCTAATCATTTTAAAAAGTAATAATTATTCAATATCAAAATAATAGGTAACAATGTCAATTATAATATTTGTTTTACTTCCAATTTTATAAGCTTAACTTCTATACATAGAATTTGAATCTTTGCATTCGTCACTTATCAAAGACTCCAACTTAATAGAAAAAAGTATATATCTTTTTATAATATTTAAGATTTTTTTATTAAAATTTGTGCTGCTATATTATTGATTGTTCTCTTTCTAGAAACAGTAACATTAATCATCTATATATCATGTCAAAAAGAAGAATTAAAACTAAAAAGTATTTAATATCATTAAAAATTTAGATTTTTACATCATGTATGGCTGTATAAGTCTTCTTCCGTCATTATTAATTTTCCCTGGTTTGCTTTCTACATCAATTGGTATGTTTTATCGAGCATTTACACTATCCATAACTATTTAGCAATAGTTTAAAGGAAGAGTAAGTAAATTATTTTAAAATTAAGTTCTCCTTAAAAATCAATTCAATTTTTGGAATTGCAAATAGTATATATTTTGGAATGTTGCTACCATGTAATTTTTGAAAGAAAAATTATTTATATAAGAACAATATTTTTTTAATTATTTATAATAAATTAATAGAATAAAAACATATGAATATCGTTGTCAACCCTTAAATTTATGGAAGGTCAAATATAATTATTCATCAATTTAATTATATTGATATCTATATATAGCAAATATACTCTTTCATAATTATGATATTTTGAAATTGAAAACATATATACTAAAGAAATGTTATATTTTGTTAGAATTCCATTTATATTATTAAAAAAAATACTAATAAAGCTTTCTAAGATAGAATTGATATGATAATGTTTTTATAGTATATTGTTTTATCAAAAATTATTTTTGTTGATTTATCAATTTCAATATTAAATTAGTACTTTATACTAATATCTTTAATTCATATATGAAAAGAATAAAAAAATTTCTAATTATTAAAATTAAATTTAAACTTAAATACATTATGACTAATTTGTTCATAAAATAGGGAATAATTGGTTTTGAAATGGATTTCATTCTTAAAGTTAAATTATAAACAGTTAAACATTATTTACAATAAATAGATAATCAGTTTGAGACTTTATTATACAATAATTATTGAATTACAACCTTTTCTTTAAATTATTCCCATTCTGAATTTAGTAGATCTTATTTTTTCTCATTTTAAGGTTTTCTTAATTTATTTCTTTTATAATATTCTTGCAAGTCTAACTTTCTTTATTTTTCTTCAATATCTGAGAGTAATTAAGCTTAATCTTTAATTATTTTTTAATTTTGAGAAAAAATTGATTTTATTTCTTAATTTAATTCTGATTGTTCAATTAAATCAACTTCTTTATAAATTAAGAGTTAATTAGTAAGATGTTCAATCAAAAATTCTGGACAAAATTATATTAATTTTAAGCTAATTTTATAAACAATTGTAGTACTAGATGAACTAACAATAGTCATTCTTGCTCTATCTGTACCTCTATCACCTTCAAGTCTTAATCCTGTTAATACTCTTCCAAAAATTATATCTCCTGGATACAATTTTTTATAAATATAACTCTTTTAATATTAAATATATCCATTATTACTATTGCACACAGCATAATCAGGAATTTTATATGTAATATCACCATCTTATGTTAAACAAGACAAGTAATCTTAAGGTTCATTATTATTAGTAATTTTAATAGGATGTTCTTAGTAATATCGATATGATTTTCTGTATTACTTTTTTCGTAGATGTTCTGGTAATATAATTCTTTCTGTATTTATGGTTCTAATAACATTACATGATCCTTTATATATAATGTACATATATTCTAAGAGATCTCCTTCTTTAACCAAAACTTCGTCGAGATGAAATCTTTATGGTATTAATTAATTTGCTAAAGGTATTAAAACAAATGGTTAAATTTATTTAAAGAATCTCAAAGATTTGAGCATTTTAATTTTCTGTTCTAATTCATCCTGCATCAAAACCATAAGGATATTTTTAAAATTTTCTCTGCTAATGGCCAATAAATGACAAGTTTCACTAGCCTATATTGATGCTTTTCTTTATTAGACTTTATCAACTTTTTTATATTAAATATTGTTAGATTTTGTAAAACCAGATGACTGCCCTAATTCATCATCATTAGCTAAATTCATTATATAATGTTTTTCTTTAACATTATCTTCTTTAACTAAATTAATAATATTTGTGTTTTATCTTTATAATTCTTTAATCTTTTATTTTTATAAAGCTTCATCTTATTAACCTAAATCTTATAATTATTGTTTAATTAGCTATTCCTTAACTTCTTTAAGTGATTTTACATTAATATTTTCTAATTTTTCTTCAAGAACTTCCTCAGAACCCTTTTAGGTAGTTTCCATCATTGCCAATTCTCCAAAATGTTAACCATCATAGAGAGATGAAACTACCTATTCAATTACAGGTCCAATTTAATTAAATTTCTTTTCAATTTTAACAATTACACTACCTGATAAAATAACAAATAAATTATCCCCAAAATCACCTTAACGAAATACATATTCTCCTGGAGGTACTTCTATATACTATCCTAATTTTACTAAATTAATTCTTGTGGATTTAGTAAATCTTTCAAAAAATATGAGTTTTTATACAATTTTATCTATTTCATCAAAATTAATACTATCAAATGGTTAACCTTATTCAATTAATTCTCTTTTAATTTTTAGTTAATCAGTTAGAAATATTAATTCTTGTTCTGTTAATACATTATCTTTAATTTTAAGAAATTTATTTTTATCTGCATATAGATTGTGTATAAAAATTTCAGTGTCTGCTGTCATTTTCATAAATTTGACATCTAAATGTGCTAATTCATCATAGAGTGCTTTTACTTCTTCAGGGTTTATTTACAATATTTTTTTAGTTGTTTTATAATTATCTAAATTACATTATTATAATTAAGGATCTTATCTTATCTATTAAATTTAAGAGAATAATTAATTAATATTCATAGTAGTAGGTTGTAGAACTTATTATTAATTTACAACTTCAATTGTTTATTATTTTGTCAAAGGTTTAGTAACTGAATTATTAGTTTTAGTAGTTCTTTTAGTTACCGATTAAATTAATGGTTAAGATTTAATAATTGATTATTAAGTACTCATATGAGTAGGCATTGTAGTTGAATATTTTTTGGTGAATAGTTTCATTTTAGTATGATAATAAACATCTTTATTTTTAGACTCTTTAGTTTCTTCATCATTTGAATACAATGGCAAATCATATAGCTATTCTTTACTAGGTAATTATAAAACAGTTTATGGTCTAGTAGTTTTTCTTGAAGTTTTGAAGTATTATGAATCAAATATTACACTTTATTTATTAATAGTGTTAAACATTAATAAATCTATACTTGGTTTTGAAGATGACTTTACTCTTCTTGTTGCAGTTGGTAATCTTCTTGGTCTAAATATTCCATTATTAATCATTTATAATAAATACTAATTGTATAAATTAATTAATTTATAATACTTTTATTTTTAATTGATAATTGATTTATTATATAGTTATATGATTATCTATATATTTTCGATTGATTTGCTAATCAATATTTATTAATAGTCACTTATATTATATTATATATTGTATCAATCTTTTTTAGATTTGTCATTATCTTTTTTGAGGAGACTTTCTTATTCTTCATCCTTATTTACATCATCTAATAATTCATCAAGGAAATTTTAATCTTAAAATAATTAGCTATGTTAAATTAACTTATTACTTCTAGGTGACCTAATTTTATTATTATTATTATTATTATGCATTTTAATTTGGTTATTCTGGTTATTCAGGTTATTCTACTTACATACTCAATAATCTAGCTTATTCTAATAATTCATCATTCTCTTCTTCTATACCATTTTCTATTTTTTCTTCTTATATTTATTATTATTATTATTAAGGTTATTATTATTAAAGTTATTACTAAGGCTATTATTATTATTAAGGTTATTTTGTTTATTAAGCTAATTATTATTATAATCTTTATGCTTCTTCTTCAAGACTCATCTTCATTATCATAGCCATTTCTGGATCTAAATTTGGATCAATTCCACCATATTCAGAGAATTATCCACCTGTTTGTTATTATGGAGCTTATTATTCTTATCCTGGTTCAGCTTAAAAATCAGAATAATTTCCTAATGATGAAAAGAGTGTTTCTGTAGCACTCATTCCTGGTTAAATATTAATGAATTTTGAAGTAGATCCTTTCTAAACATTTTCAAAGAAAATTTTCAATTTCTAAAGATGCTCTTCATTCTATTCTCCAAAATTAATTAAATCAATTGCAATATTATTTTTCTTTAATCTCTTTGCAAGGCTAATATTATTTAAATTATTTCATACTTTATTAATGTATCTACTTCTTCTTCAATTGGACTTGCAACAAATGCCACTATACGTTAATGTTATTATTTATTTATTCTATGTTTCAAAGCTAATGATGCCTATTGAAGTGCAACAGAAAACTATAAATTACCTAATTATTTTAAATTAATTTGCTTACCTTCTAATTTTGTCTTATGGAATTATCCTTAGATTAAATCTCTATCATTTGTTGGAGTCATCAACAATCTTACTTATTTACCACCTCCTAAAATCAATCCCATTCCACTTTCCATGTTTGAATCAATAACTACATTAATATACAATTCAATGGCTTCTTGTTAAGCATTCCATCTAGATGGCTCTAAGTCACCATTTCTTGAGAATTCTGAGTTATCCAAAACAACTACAGCTGCTTCTAAAGGCATTTTTTATTTAATTTAAATTAATTAATAATCACATTGGGATAGTTTTTGTTATTCTCTTGAAAATTTTATTTTTTATCTTATAATCATAAAGACATGCTCTTACATATTATCAACTCTAATATTATTTTTATATATAATTACACTATATATATTCCTTTTATGTTTTAACTTCTTTATATAATATTTTGAATCTCTCAAATATTTAAGCCTTTTATTATTTAATTGTGATTAATTCATCATTTTTTATTCATAATTTATTAAATCAAAAGTATTTCAAAATCATTTTAGAATTATTCTAAAGGATTAAACTTTTATCTCTTCTCCTATGAGATAATTAAAAAAAATTTTAATTGTTATTATATATATTATTGTATTAGAATGTTCTTGAAATTCAAACTTAAAAACAACAAATGAAATTGGAATTTATCTATTTCAAAGCAAGCTTATCTTTGTAAAAATATGCACCTTAATTTTAGAGTAAATTAATATCAAACTGCTTTAATCATATTTAGATAAATAAAAAAAATCAATTATTTTTCTATTTATAATAAAAAAAGAATCATATATTGAAATATGAAATTAAATAATTCATAAAAATTGATATATTATTATTTTCACTATGGAGCCTTGAAATAATTTCTAATTTTCAATTTTTCCCTTCTGATTTAATAAATAATAAATGCAATTAGAATCAAGAAGGAAATTATTAATAATAAAATAAAAATGCCTTTAGTTTACTTTTTATTCATTAACATTAATTCAACTTACAAAGTTGTTAAACCATTGGTGACTATTAAATTGAATTTTTCAATTTCACTTTCTACATTTAATTATTAGATTTCATAACCAAACTATCCAAAAGAAAATTCAGAATCATTCTGTGATTCAAATATTACATGAGTAGTATTGAATCGGTGAATTTTGTAATCTTTTTCTGTTATTTTATAAATTGGATCATAAAATGATTTATCTAATGTCACATCATAAATTAGATTTCCAATAATAAGAGTTTAATTCTCCATATAAATTAGATTATTAAGTTAATTATAATTTCTAAGTACTTTAGAAACAATTCCTTATTAAAATTGATATAATTTATTAAATTATAAATCATAAATTACCAAATAATCAGAAAATTTTTAAGCTATTTGAACTTAAATAGAATTCTATTAATGTTTACATTTTACTATTATGAAATCGGACTATTATAAAGACCTAAACTTCTATTAAATTTCATTATAGGGTATTAAAGGTATTATTAGATTTGTTAATTGAAGATAATTTAAATTGATAATTCCAAGTTAGGAAATACTTGTTTCTTCTAATTTTAATATAGAAAATCTAATTTCAAATTAAATATCAGTTTTAACCAATTAATATTGAAGAAACAGATTTTCATTGTTTTAGAAACAAATTGAATTGTTTAGTTCAAATTTAGAGGATATCGATAATAATTCATTACCTTAAAGGTGGAATAATTGTTGTTAATCTCCTATCTGAATAATTATTAATTTGCCAATATTTTTGACTTTAAAAGAATTGTTATTAATAATTATAATTTCAATCTGATGAATTGATTCTGAAATAAATGATCCTATTTTATTATCATAAAAGATAATTTAATAACAAACTTAAAAATTTTCATCTATCCAAAATTAAATTAATTAATATTTTGAAATCTAAAATATATTTAAATCTAATGTTTAATCATTTTTCTAATTGAAATTTGTATTGAGAATCTAACAAGTTATGTGATGAATTTGATTATTTAAAGCTATGTTATAGCATTAGATTTCTTATTGATTATTAAGAAGTGTTGCTTTTAAAATGCAGTTTAGTTCAGATTTTGATTTGCATTCTTGTAATTATTAATCTCTTAGAAATGGTCCTCGAAAACTTAAATTATTATTATAAGAAATAAATGCATTATAGATTGGACCATAAAAATATTTTGGTAGTACTATATTTTTGCTTACCAACTGTGTTTCAATAAATTAATTAAGTTGTAATTAATTACAGTAATTATCAATATATAATTTTAATTGGCACTCTATAGAGTTACCATTTATTGAAGATACTAGTTACATAGGATAAGTTTGTAAATCTACCAATTTACTTTGAGTAGAATTTACATAGTTAATTTATAGAAGAACGTGATAAATATCTATTTATCTTGTTTAATTATTTTCATCTTGATATACTAATTTATCATTTTAAAAAAAGAAATATTTACTATTACATTTAATACTTTAAATCCATTAAATTTCAAATTCATTATGCAGTTCCATAATTAATAAATACATTTGTTCTTATTTAATAGCAAGTAAAATCATAAATTTATGATAAAAATAGTAAACTATTGGCCTAACAAAAGAATAATCCTAGTAAGTAGCATTTTAAGAATATTGTATCTCATAGTCCAAAATATAATAATTTATCAGAATGTTTAAAAATTTATGTACACCAATAACTTAGAATCCATTTCCGTATTAAATTAAATAAATAATTTGTGTATCCTAAATTCTTACATAATTTATTAATTATTCCTATTCTATAATTAAGAAATTTGAATATTAAATGTAAGTTTGTTTATTAGTTCCTTTATAATAAAGAATTTCTTCAGAGAAAAATAGATTTTCTGGTATATATTATTTAATTTACTAATTAGGATTTGGAATTAAACTGAAAATTAATGGAAGTTATTCTTTACTTTGAATAAGTAAGATGGTTCCAAATTACGTTAATTTATCTGGAACATATTCAATTTAAAATGTCTATATAGACAAGCAATCATTTTAATCAAATTACAAAATTCTTGCTTGATTTACACCTAATTTAAATAACCAAAACATATTATTTTTTGAAAATAATTGCATTCCATTTATATTAATTAATATATCTTGACATTTATCATTACAAGATATAAATCTAAGAATATTCTGTTTTAGAAGGAGAGCTGAAGAGTTTGTATTGGCAAGTATTATATAATTAAGTTTTTGGAAGGGAGGTTTACATAGTTAAATCTAGTCAAAAGTATTTTATTTATGAGATTCAGATTATAACATTTTTGGTGTTTATAATTCATAATATAGATTATTTTTTTTTGTATACTTGTAAATGTTAAGGGCAATTTCCGATTGGCATTGATTTACCACTTAAGTATGAATTTAACAAAGGTTTTCTTCATTTTAGTTAATTTTCACAATCCTATAACAGAGTAGAAAATCTAAAGTAAATGATTACTAATTAATATTGAATACAAAAAGATATTTTTTAGTGGGTTTAATAAACGATGAAATTGCATGATACTTATAGAATTAAATTTATTTTAATTCTTCATCAATTTGATAAAAGTAATTATTAGTTTTAATAAATTTGATTTAGTATTTTGGTATTTATATTGTGTAATTAATGTTCTATGTGAATATTAACGAAATCTAATTTTCATTATAAATAAATATTCGATCATTTACAAAATGTATTTCACATTAAGTGTCAAATTTAGTTATAAATTAACCTTACAAATTAAAGATTTACCCCAAATCTGATTCAAAGAGGACTTATTGTAATAAGCATTATTTGTTTAGTAATACTTTCTTAATCTTTTTCTCAAATATATTAAATAGGATTATTTATGATCTAGTCCAATCAATGATAACATAAATATTATCTTCAATTAAAGTTAATTACTAATATTTTGATTTTTCACAAATTTGAATATCAAATAATTGCTTAATTTGAATATTAGTATTAATTTCATATAAAATAGTTTAATTTAAGATTATTTTATTCAAATCTAAATGTATAACATTCCAATTCTCACATTAGTGAAGAGCAAAAATAAATTAAGAATTCTTTAGTTCAATATAGGATCTTTAACATTGAGTTATATTTAGATTGGATAAATTATATTGATATAAAAGTTAAGTTGAATTATTCTTAATATATACAGTATAAACATTAAGGTAATTAATGGAATAACAAAAAACAATAAATGAATTATTTTTACCCCCAAAGAATTCTTCACATATTTCTCCAGATATAGAATTAATTTCGACGACATAATTTTATGTTAATTCATTATTGATATCATTTAATCCAAATATATTTTAATATGTGATAAAATAATTTGATGATTTCATTAAATTACATATCCATTTATATAATCTCTATGTTTAATCTAAAGGTTCAATGACTTTTGATTGAATTACTTACCCTTATGATACTAACATTATTGTAAATGATTTTTCAATTAAATTTTAATTCATTCTATATTCAACAATATTAACATTTTGATCATCTTACTCAATAATAAGAGATTATTTATCCTTGAAATAAAATGGTTAATCTTCTTCTAGGTGATAATCTTAACAATCCTAAGATAGCAAATTAATAAAGTTCAAAATCACTATGAAAATGAAAAATAACATTTTTGTTTTTTATTATAAATTTATAAATATTTATATTAATATATATATATTCATTAATAAAATCAAATTGTATTCTAATCATTAATAATATTAATTAAGATCTATATTAATTTTGTCTAATTATTTAGCATAATTTCTAGAGTATGATGATATAAGATCAAATTCTCCAAACTTATTCTCGTATTATTCAATCGATTAGACAGAACTAAATTATTTATGAATAGGTTTTATAGAAAATTAGTTAATGTATTAAATAATTTCTTTCTTCTTTGGATTTAAAGTTCGTTTTAATTCAACTTATTTAAGTTTATTAAGTTTGATTTAATCCACTATCTTACTCTATATACCACCAAGATAATGTTCATGTATTTTTTCCATTTCATTATAAAGTAATTCATCAAAATAAGCAAACCATTTCATAAAATTTTATAAATAAAGTGTTTACTAAGAGGGTTTGATTTATAGAGTATTTATAAAGTGAATGGTTCTATTCAGTAAAATATCACGATTTAGATGAACAATAGGAATGCTAAATATTTCTTAAATATCTTGAAAATTTGATGTTGACGTAAATATTTTGTTAAGAATATTCCTAATATATCCTTCATTCTTATATTATTGTAATTCTTGAATATATTTACATATTCTGTTAATGTAAAGAATGAGGGTATTTTTATTAATCAATTATAGATTTTTTTCTTATATTGGTCGATATGTTGTGGATTTGAATTTGCTTTCATCTATACTATTGTAACGATTACGCTATGAATATATTCTTATTCTATTCATTAATAAATGTAAAAATAGTGTTATTGCGAATAATAAAATTCATTAGATAGTTATTCATATATAACATATAAAAGATTGAACAATTAGTTATACTATGATTATTAGATAACAGATAAGTAATCAATAAAATAATGATGATGTCTAATTTGTAAGTCAGCAGTATATTAATTAAAATTGAATTACTAAGAATAATAAACTAATTTTAAGCATTATATAATGCTATATGCAACAATAGAATAAAATGTCACTTGCTCTTAAAGAGAATAAAATTATCATTAGATTAAAAGTAGTAGAGAATGCTTTCAATATTTATACATAATCTACTATATGAACATAAATTAGAATAATAGAACTAAAATAATTGTTTATAATTATATTGAAATTTGGTTCAGGATAAAAATATAATGAGATTAATGTTTCTTATTTTAAAATTACTTTAGGTCTCCTAACCAATTTACATCAGCATTTTCTTATTGTGATTTAATATTAATTATAAATACATATCTTAAAGATATCCAAATATTTATTATACTCGAATGAAAGAATGAATATAATAATAAGAGATTAGTAGATAAAATAATTATTTTTAATCATATTAATGATTATAAT
>JPFL01000566.1:0-21736 GCA_000733385.1 Paramecium biaurelia
TAAAGAAGCACCAAAGGCTGTTTATGAATTGGAAAGTTATGGTTTACCATTCTCTCGTACTCCTGAAGGCAGAATTTATTAAAGAGCATTTGGAGGTTAAAGTTTGAAGTTTGGAACAGGTGGATAAGCATATAGATGTTGCGCAGTGGCAGATCGTACTGGACATGCTATGTTACATACACTTTTTGGCAGAGCATTAGGTTATGAATTGCATATTCTTTGTTGAATATTTTGCACTAGATTTAATGATGGATGAATAAGGGTAATTTTATATTTATTATAAATTTATAGAGCTTGTAGAGGAGTTGTATGTATGTCAATGGCAGATGGATCAATCCATAGAATTAGAGCTGGATATACTGTTATTGCAACAGGAGGATATGGAAGGGCATTTTAATCATGTACATCTGCACATACATGCACTGGTGATGGTGGTGGTATGACAATCAGAGCTGGTTTACCTATGTAAGACTTAGAATTTGTGTAATTCCATCCTACTGGTATTTATGGTTCTGGATGTTTGATGACTGAAGGATGTAGAGGTGAAGGAGGTATTCTTAGAAATTCATTGGGAGAAAGGTTTATGGAAAGATATGCTCCTACTGCTAAAGATTTAGCTAGTAGAGATGTTGTATCTAGAGCTATGACTAAAGAAATTTTAGAAGGAAGAGGGTATTTATTATTATCAATTATAGAGTTGGACCAGAAAAAGATCATATTCATTTACATTTGAATCATTTACCTGCTGAGTTATTACATGAAAGATTACCAGGTATCAGTGAAGCAGCTAAGATCTTTGCAGGAGTTGATGTTACCAAAGAACCAGCTCCTGTAATACCAACTGTTCATTATAATATGGGTGGAGTACCTACAAATTATAAAACTGAAGTGGTAAAGTAAGTAAACGGATAAGACTAAATTGTTCCAGGGTTATTAGCTGCAGGTGAAGCTGCCTGTGCTTCAGTCCATGGTGCAAATAGATTAGGAGCTAATTCATTATTAGATATAGTTGTTTTTGGAAGATAGGCTGCTAATTTAGCTGGTGAAAAATGGAAGCCAGGATAAAAACAACCAGATCTTCCTAAGAATGCTGGTGAAGCAGCTATTGCAAGAATTGATAGACTTAGATATCATGAAGGATCATAAACAATTGCTTAAGTTAGAAAGGATTTATAGAGAACTATGTAGAAACATGCAGCTGTTTTCAGAATTGAAAAGACTCTTTAAGAAGGTGTGGAAAAAGTTAAGGAAATCTATTCAAGAAAGGATGATGTTAGAATCAAAGATAAGGGATTAGTATGGAATTCTGATCTAGTTGAAGGATTAGAATTGGAGAACTTATTATGTACATATTATTTTAAACATAAATATTAGTATAAGGAAAAATGACAATTGAAGGGGCTCTTAATAGAAAGGAATCTAGAGGTGCTCATGCAAGAGATGATTTTCCTGATAGAGATGATAAAAATTGGATGAAACACACTCTTGCTAAAATTCAAGATACTAAGTCAGGAGATATTCAATTGACTTATAGAAATGTATAGATATTTATTAATATAATCATAGGTCATTACAAAAACCATGGATCCTAATGAATTTGACACTGTACCACCAAAGAAGAGAGTCTATTGATAATTATAAAATAAAATATATATAATACAAAATTTATGACAGACGTTGAAATTACACCAAAACATTTGAAATTTTAAAAAATTGGATAAGAAAAGACAGTATACAAAAATTTAATTATTAGATTACTGTCAAGAATAATAGAAAGGTTGTGCTTAATTTTGCATTCAGACTTTTCAAAAATTATGAAATAGCCCCAACTGCTCTTTAACTACTTCCTGGAGAGGCAGCTGTAGTAACTATTAAATTAAAGAATGCTGAAGCATAAGAGGACTTTATTTACATAAAAGGAGATAATTTAGATTGTAGAATAGCTGTTACTTTTGAATGTGATTCTGACCGTTTGGATTAATATATCGATTAAGATATTTAAGATAGGACAATCACATCACCAGGATTTGGAAATTTAGAGACATTTGGTAATGTTAGAAGTGAATAGTTTAATACAGAAGAAAATAAAATACTACAATAAAGAGTTAACTATCTAACTTAATAAAACCAGTTACTCAATGATGCATTAGAATAATTTATGAACTAAGAGATGGATGGTAATTCTATTAAGGAATTATTAAATCATTTAATAGAATAGGAAAGATAAGACAATGAATTTAGGAGTCAAAGAGTATTATTAATGATAGAGGAAAAAGATAGAGAAATCGAAGATTTAAGATTGCAATTATAAAAGCATCAATTCAACAGTAATACCAAAGATTAACTCAAAGATTTAGTAAAGGAGAATGAGAAATTATAGTTAAAAATTTAAGACTATCAAGCCAGAGAGCAATATTTTAATTAACATTAACCTGAAAAGGAGAGTTATGTGATGTTGTATCGTAAATATGAATCAGTTCTTGATCAAAATAAAAAATTAGAATTGATGAATAGATAAATGAATGAAGAAATTGAAGTCATTGCCAAAAGATTAAATGATAGTGGATTATAGAATTCAAATATTAGAGTTGAAGAAACTAGAGATGAATTAGTAAATAGATTAAATGCTCGTATAACTTAACTTAAATTAAGAGAAGAAAAATTACTTGAAGAAAATGCTCATTTAGAGGATATGCTTATTCAGTAATAACATGGATCAAGTTAAAATTATTCATCAAATTAATCTAAAAATCTAACAGATGATCTATTAAAAAAAGAGTATTAAATATTAGAAAAGTCTAGGAAGGATTTAGAAAAAAAATGTAATGATACTATATCCAAATCTTAAATACTTGAAAAGTAGGTAGATGAATAAACAAAATAGGCTGGATATTTGGGTGATGAATTATGGAAAACTTAAAGGGATAATGAAAAATTAAGATAAGAAATGAAAAAATTAAAAGAATAAGATGAATTAATTAAAAAGAAAGATTAGAATATGAATCTTAGATTTATGCTCTAGAATAAACATTAAAATAAGCTAATAGTTTATAGGATGTAAAAGAAGAAGCCAGAAAAAGATGGGAAAAAGAAATTGGTAAATTGTAAAGTAGTTATGAAAATGAAATTGTGGCTTATTAAGATGATGCATAAAAATTAAAAAAAATTATTAATGATTTAAAAAAAGAAAATGAACTAACAAATACTTAATTAAAAGAAACATAATTTAAACTTGATTAAAAATTATAATAATTATCTTAATAAGATGAATAAATGTAAGAATTACAATTTAAAAATTAAAAACTTTAAAAAGTTAATCAATAAAATTAAATTGATATTGAAAAAACAAAAAGTGAATTCATTATTCTCAAAGAAAAAACAGATATTGAATTTTAAAGAAGAGATAACCTTGAAAAGTAACTACAAGATAGATAATTATGTCTCTAAGATTAAATTAACAATATTATGAAAGAAAAATCTATTACATAAAGTGAATTACAATTAGAAATGAATAAATTATGTTAATAGCATAAAGCATATATTGATTAATTATTGATAGATAACAAATCATTAGAATAACAGTATTTACTAGTTTAGGATCAACTTAAAATCTAAAGAGATTAATATGCCTAAAGAGAAGAAGCCTTAATTAGAGAAGTTAGGAGTATGTAAGAGAAAATTGAAAAATTACTTTAAAATTAAAAATAAAAGGACAAACAGAGAAGAAACAGTAGAAGTAATAATTCTTCAATTGAAAAAACAGTTGCACCTACTGTTAATAATATTGAAGAAGAAAGAAAAATCTCTGATTTATATATGTAGAAAATTAGAGAATTGGAATAGGAGTTAAACAAATCTAGATAATAAAAAATGTAAATTGAATTTGATTTTAATCAACTAAAAGCAAAAAGTACATTTTTACAATAGGGATAAACAAACTTTTTTGCATAATAATAACCTGTTCTTGCTGATGATTTAAATGAACTTAAGAAAACTATGATTGAAATGAGATTAGAGAGAGATAAAATAATTAATCAATTATAAGAAAAGGATTATTAGATAGATCATCTGAGTACATAAATTCAAGATTATGCTTCTCTTGTGTAATAATAACAAGGAAATCTTGAATAAATGGAAATTAAATTAAGTTATATTAATGATGATTTCAAAAAAACTCTTGAATAAAAGAATTCTGAATTACACAAACTAAAACTGGAGCTTAACATAAGAGAAGAATAAAATTAAGTTTATCAAGAATAGACTAAATTATTAACAAATGAAAGAAGAGAGATCAATGAAAAATGTTATATATAAAATTTTGAAATTGAGTAAATGAAAACTAATTATCAAGAGGTTGAAACATCAAGAAAATAGTTAATCTAAGAACTTAGATAGAAAATTGATGTGTTAATTAAAGATAATGAAGAAAATGCTGAAATTATACAAAAAATTAATACTGATATAGTAAATCAAAAAGAAATATATGAGGAAATTATAGAACGATAAAATAATACTATGGAATTAATTAGTGAGAAATTCAATTAAGATATGTAAGAATTGTAATGCAGATAAAATTAATATTTTAATTAGAATGATGCTTATAAAAAAAGTTTAAATCCTATAAAAGAATAATAATGGTTTAAAGAATTAATTCAATCATATCATGAAAATGTTGTATAACTTTCATAAAATATGTAAAAATAGAAATAAAATAATGATAAAAACAAATAGTTATAGTAGACTATAAACCAATAAAAATAATAAATTAAAGAATTATCTGACAAATTAAATGCTCTTTAAACAGAAAATTAAAACTTATAGAAATAAATTGAAAAGCATAAACCTAAAATTCCTAGTCTCAAAAAACCATCTACAAGTAAATCAATTTAGTAAGAAAAACAGAAATATGAAGAATAAGTGCCTATTACATTGTTGTTATAACAAGGGAAGGTTACTGAAGTCGAGGTTAAATCTAATTAATATAAAATCTAATTAAAACTAGCTGAATAAAAGATTGATCAATTAAAGTAAGCTAATTTGATTTATGAATAAGAATTAAAAAAAGTTAATTAATCAAATTCTCATTTCTAAGATTTGCTTAAAAATAGAGATTAAACAATTTAAGAATTATAAAAACAATACAAGTAAGAAAATCAAAAAATTATCAATGAATTAAATCAAGTTTAAAATAAATTTGTACCAGAAGATAAGGTTTAAGCTCTTAATGAGGTTATTTGTTAGAAAGATTAAATTATTAATTAATTGAAAGATGAAATTTAAAGAAAAAGAGATGTGGCTGATTAATTTAGAGGAGATAGAGAAGATCAAAAGCAAATTGTTGAAAAGTTAAAAAAATAAAATGAAGAATTATAAACAGAAACTGAAAAATTAAAACGAGTAAATAAAGATAATGAAAGATAAAATAGTAATTTTAAAGAATTTAAGGAGAAATATGATTAGATGAAAATTTAAGAAAAATAAATCTAAGATGAAATAAAGAACATATAAGAAAAAAATAAACAACTTAAATAAGATAATACAAGGAAGGATGCTAACATAAAAGAATTAAAGGATAAAATAGATTAACTTTCAAATTAAAAGCCAAATGATTCTGAAAAACAAGATTTATTATAATAAGTTAAGAAACTAAAAGATGAAATTAATAGAAAAGATTAAGCAATTAAGCATTTTAGGTAAAAGTTTGAAGAAAAGTCTAACGAATTTGAAATTTATAAAACTGATTATGCATCTAAATATGCATAAACTGTATCAGAATTAGGTAATAAAATAATACATTTTATTTTTAGAAAAGGAAATGAGAAAAAATGAATAAGGAAAAATTGGAAGTAAGAAATCTGAGAATTAAGTAAATATGTTAATATTTCTGTTGAAACGAATTTATAGAGAGAATTATATGGAATTAAATAAAGGTAATTAAGCAAAGGTTTGCATAAAAGGTGAAAATAAACCTAAAAATATATCTAAGTTTTCAGAGTCTATGAACATCTTAAATTTAGGACCTGAAGATCTTGAAGAATTCTTAGAACCAAATATATCAGTAAGTACAGTTAAAAAATCAAATAATAAAGATTTGGATAGATTTGAGTTATTATTTATGAATCCTGATTAACTAGATGTAAATTCAATTTTTAATATGATCAATAATGTAATTACTGAAAGAATAAATTGCAGTTGAATGAAATGAAATACTTAAATATTAGTTAAAATTATTATTTTTAATTCAATTGTAATTCACAGTTTTTAATATCAAATTTAGATAAATTTATTTTTATTTGATTTTTCTATAAAATTTTAATTTATTTACCAAATTTCCAAAATTGGTATCAAAATTACAAAAAATTGAATTAAGAGAACAAAATTAATATAATAAGTAAAACTTAGAATTTATAATACTTATAATAACCTTTTGATGATAAAAGTAATATAATATTAATTATTTTTTACAATTATAGTAAATTATATATTATTTATAAATGATAAAAACTTTAAGTCTGAAATTCAATTCTCAAGAAATGGAAAATGCTTATAAAGAATGGTGTTTCAAATATAATTACATAAGACATTAATTATTGCTCAGTTTTATTATTGCTTATTTAGTTGTTATGATAACTGAGTTTAACAGCACAAAATCTTTATTTCCTTTGATTTTATCATGTATTGTTTTAAGTTTAGAACTAACACTATTATTCTTTATAAGGAAATATCAAGAAAAAGTGGAAATTATTATAACCTCTAACTAAATACTATTAGGTTTAATTTGTGAATGCTATCGAATATTTGCTTATAAAACAAATCAATGGCATATAGGTTATAGTTTGGCATGTATAAAATTATGTAATTTTAAATTTTAAATTAGTAATTTATGTTCGAGGTAATAAATTTATTATGCAAACTGGTCTCTAGATTCTTTGCTAATGCTGTTCTTTTATTGAAATGAACAACGTTTCAATTTATGATATGATAACCCATAATTTGATAACTGTGCTTATGATTGTTTTTAGATATTCGATTGAATCTGGAAGCAGATAATATTTTATAACTCACCAGTCATAATTTTAATGTGAAAATATAATTTAAGATTTACTCCCTTCATGGGTTGTGATTGTGAAATTTGATAAAAATTAAGGGCAATTAAGTCTTGATAAAATAAATAAGAATATGAAAGTTAAGCTTGACATAAATGATGATAAATGTTTTCGAGAGTTTTTAAGAAAAATGAAAGCAATTCCATATGAATCTGAAAACATTTAATCTATCAAGTTAGAACATAGACTTATACAATTATTACAATAATCAAAGGATGAACACGAAGTAGAGAGATATTATGGTGAAATGTCTAAAAATGAGAACAAAACTAAATAGTTGAAATTTAAGATAACCCAAGTTTATTTTAAAACATTTGAGCCTTCAGTAATTTTGTTATTTGAAGAATTAAAAGAAGATAAATATGAATCATTAATTTAACAGATTGAATAAAGAGACTAATCTTCATCAACTTAAGCACGAATATAGCTTTAGATATTAACTTAGCAAATTTAATTGTTATAATTTATTAAAATTTACTTAACAAAAGAGAAATTACTAAAATGTCCGACTCATTTGTTAAAGTGTATTAGTTATCAGATTTAAAAGGGATATAATATATTTAATTTAAACTTTGATATATTAAATCAATTTAAAATTGTGCATGATTAAATCAAATTCGAAGCAAATGATATTCAACCTTTATTGCTAATAGAATAATTATGTGCAGACTTACTATTGAATAAAGCAAAACCAAATCCAAAAAAAAGACAAATATCAAATTAAGATGTCATAAAAACTGATCGGGCAAAATTAATTTCTATTATTATCAATTTGGTGGATCTCATTAAAATATTGATATCATTAATCTATGGAGATGAAAAAATCTTAAGTTAAAGTGCTCCATATGAATTACCCATATCAATTTCGGTAAAGTATTCTAAGGCACATCCTAATTGTATAAAATTTGGATTTTAGCATCCTAAACTATTCCTTTCGGCTTCTATTAAAGAGCTATTTTAAAATATTGAAACATCTAATCATCATAAAAAAAGAAATTGGAATTCAAAAAATTATTTTGGAATGATAAATTAATTAACTAATGTATATTCATAAATTTTTGAAAGCTATAAGAAAGATAACAATAAATCTACAAGTTTTATGGAAGATGATTAATTTCTACACATTTAAAAGCCAAGTGTATGTATAAGTTAAGAATCAAGAATGCCCACTGTGTAAAATCATATTCCATAATAATTTTAATTTAATATTTTAGGTTATCCTATGGCATAATATTTGATTAGTTAACTAGGTCCATTCAATAAATTACAATTTAAGAATAGATTTATAAATTATACTGGATTTACTAATACTTATATGAGTTCTTAATAAACAAAGCTATCTTTTCTTATTTATCAAGATTTAGAAGAATTTATACAAGAATTAAACAAAACTGAAAAGCCAAATTTTGAATTATGCGAAAAAAAGGGGTTTTTACATCATTATAATTCTTAAAAATATTATCCTTGTTCCTAATTTGGATCAATTTATGGGAGATATTGAGTATTTTTAATCTTTTTAAAAACTCTTAATTTGCTATATATTTGAAAAGTATATGTATATTTTTGTCATATTATATTATTGTTCATAATATTTTTTGGATAAAATATTTATGTAACATGAGAAAATTCTAAATTTATAAATAAATAGTGAAAAATAATAGTATTATTTTAATTATTAAAATTGATATGTAAGATTAAGAAAAATAAGGAATAGACGATGCTTTATTGATGGGCACCTAGAAGAGAGGTATTGATTATTACTTAGAACAATTAAAATTAACTACTTTTTAAGTTCTATTTGTTATTCGTAATAGTGAAGATGAAGAAGGGGGAATGTTTGGATTCTATTTTTTTAATGCTCTAGATTATTTTTAGATGCATCAATTTCCATTTTATGTAACAATCTATTACCTTTGGAAATAAGACACTTTTATGGAATTTATCACTCTAGTATAAAACTTATTTCAAATAAGTAATTATATTCCTAGTTTAACATATGAATCTCTTTTAATGACAGTTTACATATTGTTATTTTTTATTTTGTTGATCATTCTAGATATTATTTATGTTTCATACTCATTTTCTCGTAATCGATTTTATTGGCTCTGGCCCCTATTATTATTAAAAAAGATAACTTCATTTGTTGTAACTGTAGGATTTCTACCTATCACAGAAACCTTAACTTCTATTTTATAATGTTATGTAGATCCAGATACAGGAAAATACATAATATATGGTTACAATAATATTTTTGTTGAATGTTGGCAAGATTGGCATACATTTCATGCAATTTTAGATCTTACATTCATCATATTTTTTTCAATAATTTGCAGTATTGTTGCATATGCCTTTTTTGAACCAGCTATGAATACTAATGATAGATCTGCTAGATAGGATTCAAATGGAGAAGTGGCCTTTATTACAAATAAAATTACATGCTAATTAATGTTTAGTTTACTTAGACCAAATTATCCTGAATAAGCATGGATCATTGTTATAACCTCTTTTATTTTATCACTTTGGTTATTTAAACAATATAATTTTAATGATCCTTATTATGATTTTTAAGTTGGATTATTCTATTGTATTTGCAGTACACTTTATTTATGGGCTTGTTTTATGTTATTAGTCTGTAAAATATTAGAATCAACTGATTTTACTGGAGGATTTATTGCTTGGTTGATTGGTGTCCCATTTATCATTAGTATAATGTTATTGACTAAGAAATCTAAAATTGAAACTCTTGTTAAATCTTAAACAAAATTTAGAAGTGGAGAATAAATTTGGAGTCATATCAGATATGTTTTATAATTAATACAAAATTAAGATAAAGATAGAAATTCTTATATGTTGCTAGTTGGTTATATAGAAAAACATAAAGAGACTTGTAATTATGATGATTGTCCTTTAAAAACAAAATTAAAATAAAAAAAGAAGGGTAGCTAGAATGATATTAATGAAATAATTAGAGGTTTAATCTAAGAATTAGATAGGATGTTTGTTTAAGGTTTAAAAAAGTTTCCTAATTCAACTTACTTAAGAATTTTTTATGCTTTATTTTTGATAGAAAGAAGAAATAATAAATCTAAAGCATTAGAATAATTTGAACTTGCTCAATATACCAAACCAGCTCTTTATTAAGAGTTTATCATCTATAGATATAAAAAGGACATTAAGAGTAAGGGGATGAATTCTTAATAAGGAGAAGATGATGATATTGTTAATGCAATTGCATTTAAGAATTACTTGTCTTTATGTGAAGAGAAAATGAAGTTTTCTGCAAATTTACATAAGGAATTTTGGATAGAATTAAAGGAAGATCAACCAGATTTAGGTAGACTAATGAATATTGGTGCTAGAATTAGTAGAGTTACTAATGAGGCAAGGGAGAATTATGAAAACATGTAAAAAATTAATTCAAATATGCCATATACAATGTAAGTATTTGGTAATTTTTTAATTCATGTTATGAATGATTCTAAAGGAGGAATTAATTTATTAAATAAAGCAAAATAATTGAAAGAACATTTAAGGAAAAGCTAATAAGCACATAAAGATATTATTAATTTTGAAACAGATTAAATCCCATTCATTTATGTAAGTGCTAAAAAGTCAGACACAGGTAACATTTTATAAATGAATTCATTATTTACTGCATATTTTGGATATACAAAAGAAGAAATAGTTGGAAAGAAGATAAATGTATTAATGCCTTAAAAATATTCAGAAAATCATGATAAATATATGAGTAACTTTTTTGATAATTTTGTACTTAATTTAAGATAAGAAGTAGGGATAGAAAGTGAATATTTAGATGTAGATTAAAATAGATTATTTAAACATAAAAATGGATATCTTTTTCCATTAACATATTAAGTTACATTACATTTAGATTCCCTTGTATATATTGCAACCTTTAAATCAGAAGCAACACTAAAAACTTAAATCTATTTTGTTATTGACAAATTTACTTAGATTATAGAAATGTCTTCAAGTGCAATAACTTTCTTTGAATTAGAATTGAAAAATTTAGGAGATAAAATTAAATTGAATGAATATATATCAGATGTATTGACTAAAAATGGAAAAGATGTCTTCTCTAAAATTCCAAAAAAAGATGGATTCTATTACTTTAATTGTTAAGTTAAAGAAATTATTTTACCTTTACGCAATTAAAATGATAGTGATGAAGAATAGAAGAAAAGTGAACGTACGGGATTTTATGTAATTCGTCTTGAAAAGATTGAAAAAAATGAAGCTAATCTTAAATATATGATAAAGAAAGGAGCATAAAATACAGGCAGTGTTAGTAATCCAGATTCAGAATTAATATTAAAAGCCGCCTCTTAATAAAAAATATCAAATTTAGCTAATGTTAGTTAAGATAGTCAAGTTCCTTTAAGAAATTAAGATTGTTAAGATGTAGATCTTAATTTATTTAGTTATATGCAAGAATTATATGAAAACCCACAAGTTGATGAAATAAGAGATCTATTTAAATAATGTAATGAAGAAACTGAGAGTGTTCCTTCTATTGATTTAGCAGGAAGTATTATTATAAAGAGATATATTAATGAATAAATTGTTAATATTAATGAAGAGTAGGAATAATTATTTTTATAAATTTTAGAAGAAGAAGAAGAAGAAAATTCATTATTTAGAAATTAAGGAAATAATTTTGAAGATGAGGATGATTATAAGTTATTTACTTATAATAATTCTGCTAATTTAATTCAAATTGCTTTAAAGACTCATCACAAACATCCAGAAATAACAATATTTAAGATTTATTCATCTTTATGGATTGTATTTATATTGGCTATGACAAGTTTGTAATAATACTTTTGTTCTTAATAATTCAAAAATTATAGAATAGATGTTGATGTCTTATAATTAATAAATAATTAATTGATTGAAATAAATAGATTAACTTCTAGAGTTTTAGATTTAGCTGTTTATTCAGCTAATCTCTATACATACAATACTACTGAAATAGCAAATGATATATCAATATCAGCTGCTTCTGTTATAGATTTTAATTCTGCAATGAATTCAATAGATTATTTAAATTTTTAATCATAATTTGAAGATCAATTATCATTTAGATTTTATACAGATAATGGTTATTACGATGATCCTTTAAGATTAGAAACAGCCTTAATAGTTTTTTGTTCCTTAGCTTTAAATTCTTCAGTAACCAACTATACATCTATTACATTTGATAACATTTATTATTAAGGAGTGGTACATAATTATTTTGATGTACTTTATCAAGAAATATGTTACATTTCAAGTTCTACTTATGATAATATCAAAGATATTATGGATAACCCATAAGTAGATTTATTAATTTTATTGACAGCTTCAATATTTGTTTCAGTAATGGCAATGATGAAATTTATATTTCTTATGTTTGAGATCAAAACTTAAAGAGAAAATATTCTATTTCTATTTTTGGATATTCCAACCTATCATTTAGATGTACTTTATAAAAAATGCGACAGATTCCTGAAAAATTATGTAAGCATAGAGGAATTATAAAATAAATAAGAATAATAAGGTTTCGAAAGTTCAGAGGATGAAAAAGAACCTTAAGAAGAAAAAATAGAAGTTTTAAAAGCACCAGATGAAGATGAATCTGATATCCTTTTAAGGTAAACTTAAAATAGAAAAAAAATTATTAAGAAATATAGATAAAATAGGATTAAAGGAAATTAAGGCATTATTATACAGTATTTCTATATAATAATATAGATTTTTTGTTATTTCATTATTTACTTTAGTTTTCACTGTTTATAATATACTTGGTAGCCAATCTTAATAATAATAAATAAATTTCCTTTTGCCTCAATATTATTAAAGTTTATACACAATCAATAATTATGGCTATTATATAAATATATAAAAATTAATGATGCTTGATTACACAACAAAAATCAAAGGGATTCAAGTTTCTGAATATGCAATTAATAACCTAACTATATTTACTGGAAATGCTGAAAAAATGAGTTCGGTATATATAAATATGAAATTATTTAGTTTAATTTTGATATCCTATCTGAACTATAAACATTCAGAGATAAATACATCAATATTTATTATGGTAATCTTTGTGAATAAATAATTAAAACTGCAGAAGTCGATTAATGTTAACAAATTATCAATTCAAATTTATAATTAGTAATTTTATATATCATATACTTATTTAGGGAATGTATAACACTGAATCTTATTTTTTGGAGTATTTTAGAATCAATATCTAAAATTTTTATTAGAATATTACATAGAATTCTCTTTTATTGAATGCAACTCAATTTTTTGAAATAGATAGAGCATTATATAACTATGTTTATAATGCAATTACCAATATAATCACTTATGAAAGGGATCTAATTTCAAGTGGCATGGATAATATATAAAATATTCAAATGATCTTATTAATAATATTTATAGTGCTGTTGGTGTCCATTTTTTTATTTGTCTGGATTCCATTTTTGAATGGATTGAATACTTAAATTAATCAAACAATTGAAATGCTCAATATGATTCCATTGGAAGTAGTTAAAGAGAATAAAAGTATACGTAGATTTGTAAAATCTTTAATAAAATCAATGAATAAATGATTTACTTGATTTCTTTTTTATTCATTCCATTCAATAATATTATTAAATTTAAATATCAAGAATGAGTGATTGGCCTTACTGCGCTATTGCAGATCATCACTAATAAAAAATAAATGGATTTTGTTCTAATCCTATTTGTAAAAGTAAATCAAGGTTATTATGCTTCATTTGTTTATAATAAACTATTCATGATGATCATAAAAATGATATAATAGTATTTGAAAAACTGCCAGAATGGTTATCATCTTAACAAGAAACTTCATAGAACTTTCTAAATACTTTACATTCTATCTTAGATAAGATATAATAGCCAATTTTGAAAATTACAAAGAATATAGAAAACTAATTATAATTATCTTCTGTTTAAGATTTAAAGAACTTAGGCTATAGCAATCTTAATGATACATTTAGAAATTAAGTTCACTCTAGAATTTTAATTTCTAACATTTAAAAGAGTAGAACGGAGTAAATGGTTGAATAGTTTAGTCAAATATTACAAAGATTGGCAGAACTTATAACAGAATAAAGTATCACCAATAGCATATTTTAGAAAAGATTAAATTCATTATTTAAGTATTTAATTATATATATTAGTCCTAATATCAATACCAAAGAAAAAAATTCTATTAATAGAGATTAGTCATTAAGAAATTTATTCTAAACAGATAATAATTTGTAGGGATTAAAGAGTGCAAAATCAATCTAAGAGGGTCTCTTAGAAACTTAATTAACACCCTTAGAATTTTTGTCTCAATTGTATAATTAAATAGTCTCTACTCAACCTCATTTCAAGACAGAACCAACAGTTAATGATGGTATACCCTAATATTGAGTATTTAGGGATTGAATATTTAATTATAGGAGAGCGAGAAAAGGCACAAGGCATATTTGATATTCTTTCATAATAAAAACCAGATTAGGAAACTGTAATTTGGTCAGGTTAATGTAATTTTTATATTAGCTTACTTTAAATGCCTTTAAAAAAAATATCAGGAAGCAATTAGCATCTTAAAACAATTTGGAAACTCATCAGAAAAAAAATAAAACCCATAGTTTTGGTACATTTTAGGTAAATAAAATTTAATGTAGCATTGAGTGTAATTGGTCTTTAGAATTATAATGATGCTGTATAATGTATATAAAAATACTTGAAATTAAGACCTTATAGTTTTAAGGGATGGATAAAAGCAGGTAAATTAATTATATATATTTAAGGTTTAATATTGCTAAAGATTGGTGAATATACATTAGCAATTTAATATTTATAATAAGTACTTAAATTTGAACCTAACAATATTGAAGCAAAGTACTACTTATGTATTTTATTTATTTATTAATAGATATTGCATACTTTAAAAATGGTTAAACTTAATTAGCTGAAAGATAATATGTAGAACTTTAATAAATTGAATAAAAAAACAATTTTCTAAATTGTAATCAACCTAATTTTAAAAATTGATTTATATTGATAAAATAAAATATGAAAGAATATATTGAATATTTGTAAGGTCTTCTGAAATTAAACAACATCAAGTTTGAATAGGAAGATGATTTTGTATAAAGCAAAGTGAATCAAATTAATAATGAATTCGGTTATGAACATATCAACAGATACAAACGATAGATGATCTTATCTGAAATAGGATTGTCTGGATAGAAATAGATTCATCTTGCAAAAGTATTGATTGTAGGTGCTGGAGGTATAGGAGCCCCTGCAATTTATTACTTGGCTGGAGCAGGAGTTGGAACAATAGGATTAGTTGATGGTGATAGTGTAGATGTTTCTAATTTACATCGTCAAATAATTCATAATAACGATAGACAAGGGATGAATAAGGTATAAATGAACCAATATCATAGTGTGAATCAGCAAAATAATAAATTAATTAGTTTAATCCTTTAGTGAATGTTATTACCTACAAGCATCATTTATCATCAACAAATGCAATTGATATATTCTAAAATTATGATGTAATTTTAGATGCAACTGATAATCCTGCTACAAGATATTTAATTAATGATACAGCCATTTACTTAAATAAACCATTGGTTTCTGGTTCTTCAGTTGGTTGGGAAGGATAGATAACAGTTTATGGAATGTAGGGACCTTGTTATAGATGTTTATTTCCCCAATGTCCTAAGACTGTATAGAATTGTAATGAAGCAGGGGTATTTGGTGTAATGCCTGGATTGATTGGACTTATAGAAGCATTATAAGCAATTAAAATAATTATTGGACAGTAAACTTTATCATAAAAGATGATATTGATAGATGGATTAAGAGATGTTTATAAAGTAGTCAAACTCAGAGGACAATAAAAGTATTGAAATTCATTAAAATATAGGGATTGTATTGCATGTTAGAAGTAAATAAAAATAAATGAATACGATTATGCCTCTTTTGCATAGACTATTTGCAGTTCTTCTATTCCTTATAGAGGTGGTTATAAAGAAATAGAATGGAATGATTTTCTATAGATTTAAAGAAATGATAAAGTTGTTTTATTAGATGTCAGACCAAGTTAATAGTATAACATTATTAAATTGGATGGATTCACAAATCTTCCATATTCATTAATTGATTAATTTTAAGTAGAAGAAAACAAGGAGAAAGAAATCTATATCATGTGTCGAAGAGGCAATAATTCTAGGTTGGCTTGTGAATTTTTAAAGGATAAAATACCTAATATATATAACATTATAGGTGGAATAGATTAGTACGCAAAGTTATATGATCCTAAAATGCCATTGTTATGATTTAAATTTAAGTATATACATTTTATCTGATGTTTTAACTAATGTATATTCAATAAGGAGCGCTAAATCCTGGAGGAGGCAATCCAGTATTTGGATCTGTATTTTTTGGTCTTCTAAAGAGAAGAATATGAGGTTCTGGTCTATGAGTTTCATAGTGAGACCATCCTCTTGATTACTATACTCCTAAGGCTCTCCATTCCATTTCATTTAATAATTTACCTATCATATTCAAATTCAAATTATACCTTTTGTAATTTTTTTGAAAATATGTTTAGGAAGAATGACATGTCTATATTCATAGTAGTCATCTAAGTACTTATCAGAATATTCAATTTCTTCAGGATAATGAGGCATTGATAATATTTAAAATTTAAAATAAAAATAGTTAACTCATCAATTTTATATTATCACTTTATGTTCCGACTTTTGTTTTTTTTTTTAATTTTTGCAAATATATTTTATTAGATTGTGATATAAACACATTTTTATATTATCTTAATATTCAAACTCATGTTTAAAATCTTATTTTTAGATATGATATTTATGTATGAATATTTTTTTAGTTTTTGAATGAAAATGTATGGTCATACAAACTAATAAACAAAAAATATAATGAGACAATTTTATAAAATAAAACTAAAAGTTCATAAATACAGTTTCTTATAATAGATATTATTAAGTTGTTAATTCTATTTAATTTTATTATTAGTCTAAAATTAGATTAGTATCTCTAATATACTTTAATATTAAGATTATCTATGCTTATAAAAGTACTTAGTTTTATTATCAAAATTTATTAAATTGTAAAGATATAAGATTAGTACTTTTCAACAAGAAAAAATTATTTCTTAGTCAAAATAGAAACGTTTAAGAACAAGATTAAAAATTGTATTTATTTATTGATTACAAAATTTTAAATGGCAATAAATGGATTTAATGTTGATTTCATACGACTATGACTTACTGTTGGAATTAAAAGTAAGAATTAATTTAAAAAGATTAGTTGCAAGACTTTAACAGTAATACATATTAAATTTTAGTTAGATATTTTTGAATTTCTTAATTAATATCATATTTAAGAAATCTTAATATGGTGAAATAGCTATTGTTTAGTTGTAGATAATATTAGATTTTGATGAACTTAGATTAGAAGCTTTTGAAATATTTATATATATAATAAGTTCTAAATATTAATAATTTAACGATATTGTTAATGTTGCAAAAGAAAAACTCAGATAAAGAGAATACTTGTTAAAATGATAAAGATATATCAAAGCCACGAATTATAGGAGATTATTAATTAGGTTTGAAGTTATTTGTATTTGAGTTAAAACCCTTGGAGTTGGCACATTTGGTTTAGTGAAATTAGGTTTACATCAAATCACTGGAGAGAAGGTAGCCATAAAGATTTTGGAGAAGGAGCGAATAATAGAGGTTGCAGATGTTGAGAGAGTTTCGCGAGAAATACATATTTTAAAATTGATTCGCCATAGACATGTAATTTAATTATATGAGGTAATATTAATATTTAAAGTAGATTATAGAAACAAAAAAGCACATCTTTTTAGTGATGGAATTTTGTGATAATGGTGAACTCTTTGATTACATTGTAAAGAATGAAAAGTAATTAGTCAAAGATAATTTCTTAGGTTAAATGAAATAGAAGCTTGTCGCATATTTTAAGAGCTAATATCAGGCATAGAATATATTCACAAACTGAATATAGTTCATAGAGATTTGAAACCAGAAAATTTATTATTAGATCATTAGAACTAAATTAAGATTGTAGATTTTGGACTATCAAACACTTATAAACAAGGAGAGTTACTTAAAACAGCATGTGGAAGTCCTTGTTATGCTGCACCTGAAATGATAGCTGGTCATAGATACCAAAGTATCTTAGTTGACATTTGGTCATGTGGAGTTATCTTATTTGCTACTATTTGTGGTTAATTGCCATTTGAAGATAAGCATACTAGCGATTTATATAAGAAAATACTTGGTGGTTAATATACAATACCTTCTCATGTTTCATAAGATGGGTAATAATTTCTAAAAGGATTATTAAACACTGATCCTTCAAAACGTTATAATCTTGAATAAATTAAATAACATCCTTGGTTTAAACTCTATAAGAGAGTTTAGTCTATTCCTTAAGGGATTATTATTGGATATAGCAGAATCCCAATTGATGATGTGATAGTTGATTAATTAGCAACCAAAGGATTTAGTTCAGATTATATAAAGAAATGTCTGGATGCAAACAAACACAACAATCTAACTACAGCTTATTTTCTTATTTTAAAGAAACATCTTATGAATGGTGGATAATCAGTAGCAGATATTAATTCTAGCAATTTTAATGAAAAATTATTAGAACCTGCAACTCGTCCTTAGAAACGTAGACTTTATATTAATTTTTTAGCACCTATTAGCACTCTTTTAGATAGTTAAATGATGAAAACACTTACACACAATAGATCTGGTTCATGTTAGACAAATAAAAAGTCCCATACTCAAACTAGAGGTCTTTCTATTCCCACAACTGAAGATGCAAGATCGATTTATAATGGATCTAAAAACTATTAGACTTCATCATTATCAATAGAAGTATATTATTTAAAATAATGTCATTAGGATTAATCATTTCTAATAGAAAGAAATAAGTCTTAATCTTTTTAATAGACTAATAATAAAAAGATGACTACTGACATATAAATAAATGATACTTTAAATAAAACAACATATGTGACTACATGTAAAAGATCATCAAATACATCGACTGTATCTCCAGCTCACTAGAACATATTATTATAATATTTAAGTATTATAATATGTTATTTATAGAATCATCTACTAAAAATGGTACTCCAACTGCTCATAGAGGTAGTTCATAACCTAAAATACCATATAATAGTAAGACAACTAAAAATCAAAAGAATTCTTTTTAAAGTTTCGATACTTGTTCTGCTTAAGATAAAAAAAAGGAAAATAAACCAATTAATTTAGCAGATACTACAAATATTGATTGTAAAAAAAGATCATTACATATAGATGGGGTAAAATATACTCATTTAGACATTAAGGATCTTTCTATGCCAACCAGTACAAAACCACAATCAATGCCCTATTAACTTTGGTTGAAAATTAATAGTAGAAAAGGATCAAGAGATCATAGTGGAGGAGGTTAAAAGACTAAAAAACCAAATAGTAACACTACAAAGGCTAATAATAATTAAAGCTTTAATTTTGACAAAAGAGTTTGATTTTACTAAGAATAATTAATTCTATTTATCAATAATAAATTTATTATTTTTAAAATGATCTCACATTATTATTATTATTAATTTATAACTTTATATAACTTTTATCAAAATCTACTTGTAATAAAAGTAGAATCCAATTTACCAGAATTATAATTATTAATTTTGAATGGACTGCTTTACCTTCCTCTATATACTTAATGTTCTCCTTATGGCTTACCTTCAATATATTCTCCAACTTCTCTATTACCATCAGCATAGATAAAAACACCCTTTCCATCCCTTTTATCATTTTTGTACTCTCCTTCATAAATATTTCCATTAGCAAATTTATAAATTCCATGTCCCTCCCTTTTATTGTTGATAAAACTACCAATGTAAGAATTACCATTAACAAACATATATTAACCTTTACCATTAAAAAGTTGATTACTCCATTCCCCTTCATAATAATCACCATTAACAAATTTCTTTTTTCCCTTACCTTCAATTTTATCATTAACAAAGTCACCAATATAACTAAAATTTAATTAGAATAATACACATTTCCATTTGCAAACTTATATCTTCCTTATCCTTCTCTTTTATCATTTCTAAATTATCCTTCATAAATATCTCCATTAGAATATTTTTAAATTCCAAAGCCTTCTCTTTTATCATTAACAAATGAACCATCATAAAATTCTCCATTAACTTATTCATACTTACCCTTTCCATCTCTTTGACCATTTTTAAATTCTCCTTTATACCTTTGATTAAATATAACTTTACTTATCTCCATTTGCAAATATAAATTCACCTTATCCATGTATGATATTATTTTTGAATTCTCCTTCATATAGATTTCCATTTTCATATCTTAGAATCCCTTTTCCTTCTTTATCTCCATTTACAAAATCTCCTTCATAAACATCCCCATTATTATAAGAGTACTTCCCTTTTCCATAAATGGAATGATTTCTCCAATCCCCTTCATATTAATCACCATTAGCAAATTTCATAGAACCCTATCCATCAATCGTATTATTTTTTAGATCTCCTTCATAACTAAAATTATTTAAATTCTTATTTACATATTTCCATAACTAAATTTATAAGTACCTCTTCCTTAGATTCTACTTCTTCTAAATTATCCTTAAACAGTATCTCCATTAAATGCAATACATGTTCCTTCTCCTTCAAGCATATCATCTTTAAAACAACCTTACATAATCTTTTTCTATCCATTTTCTTCAAAAGTATACTAACCCCAAACTAAATGATTGTGTTTCCAATAACCTTACCAAATAGCTTAACCTCTAATACAAACTCCAAATCCATGCTTCATTTATTATAATACTTCTCCAAAATAAATACCATCTGATTCATTCAATTTATCAACCTCTTTACTCCTTAAAAATAGATATTCAATTGGTGGTTTATGTATTTAATTTTGTAAGAAGAACTATACCATAGTTTGATCACGAACATGTTCTTCTAACATGCATTTCAAACTAGATAATCCTAACACTTTTTCAAATTGTTTATCTGCTTCTTTGATTTATGGTAGATTCCGTCTCTACTCTAAGAGATTGATTGTTTCATTTAGTTTTTACACGTTCTCATAATCAAAGAATGTTAGTAATTGTTCATTAATAATTTTGAATCCTCCATTGTATAAAGTATTATATGATTATTCTAATTATTCAACATATTCAAGTAGGGTTGTGATATCTTTAATAAAGAACTATTCTAATTTTTCTATCAAATAGAGACTATATAAGTTGGATCGATTACAGTTATTGTTTTTCTTGTTGAAAATTAACGATCTTCTAAGCAATTTGATCTCTGGGATTAGTTTCACAAAATAGTTTATAAGAGTATTAACATTTTCAACTAAGTCATCTTTTTGATTCGAGAAGTACTCACTTGGAGATGATAGGAATGACTACTGAATGTCATCACATTCCGTTATTAAGTTTGACTATTGATTAATCCATTATATAAT